>JAUBOD010000161.1:782021-807347 GCA_032353885.1 Nothura maculosa
GGCGAGGGCCTGAAGAGGCATTTGCAGATGAAACTCAAGGCAAGGAGATGGGATAGAGGAAGGCGGATCCAGATGGCTTAAGATGCAGAGTATCTTACAGCAATGCATGTGTGGCTGCAGGAGACAAAGAGGGGGGCTAAACACTAGAAGAATAAGGAATGGAGAAAGGGATCACCCATGGTGGAGACAGACTTGAAATACTGAGATGATGTGCTGCTCTTGTTGTATGCATTGCCTGGGGAATGAGAGTTGGCATCTGCTGAGACCTGGGTATTGGCAGGTATTAGAGACACAGAGGGTCTCTCAGATATATTTTCCCTCCTTGATTTCCCATGTGGTCTTTGAATTGAGTCATATCAGTCTGTGGTGGAGGCAGCTGACTCCTGCTTTCCCAGGTAGCGGCGATCAGTTCTGCTCCAGTTAGAGCCGCATTCCGAGGTCTCTCAGGAGGGCTGGAGAGGTGTGTGGCAGGAGGGAGAATTATCCCTGCAAATATTATTTCAGGCCAAGTGCGTAGAGAGCAGTGATATCAGGAGAGCTGAGGAAACATTGACTTTCCCTTGGAAAATTTGCCCTTCCTCCAAACCGCTAGCGAGCCGTAGTGCTCGGGAAGCAGTTTCATGGAGGACGTCTCCAGCCGCCTTGCGTTCTCTAACCCAATGATTTCCCTCTCCTTGTGCTGACTCTTTGCAAGTGAAAGCAAAATGTACACACATCTGTAGCTTATTTGTGGACAGAAAGCAAGGAAACCCACGCAGGGAAATGCCATTCCAGCCGCAGCACAGCCAGTTTCTACCTGGCCAAAGAAAACTTCTGGTTTTACCAAAGCCTTTCGCAAGAGCGTGAGTCACAACAGGCAGGGGTTTGTTGAAAGTGTTCACTCTTAGATACACAGCTGTGCCCACACCCAGCAGCTCCTTGCCCTCATATGGGATTACTGCCCCTTTTCCTCTCCGTTTTTTCCCGTATTTATTCAGGAATTGTCACCCTCTGCTTACCTTCCTCCGCCACCTGCCTCTCAGACGGTCCTGATGCGGCTCACACTGGGTCTGGTTTTCTTCCATGTGCCAAGCAGTAAGCTGCAGTGATTTGGTAGCTGCTACATGATCAGAGAGAGGGTCGTTTTCAACCCTGGAATTTGTATTTTGGGAGTTTGTGGAACATGAATCTTGTTCCAATTGTGCATGCAGGTCATGGGCCTTGGTACAAGTGGGCTTGGGGCTTTTGGGGCCATTGCTATGGCCCCAAAATTGCTTTGTTTGGGTAAGAGCGCTACAGAAAAGACAAACATCACTGCTAGTAAATATTAGCTCTTTTTTTTGGATTTATTGTCAAAGCCCAAACCTGCTTGCTGTGTTGTGCTGTTCTGAAACAGAGAAGGACAAAAAGAGAGGGGAGGAACAAGGCTTTTGTGCTCATTTATGATTTTTGTGTCCAGAGTGCTTTCAAGTGCAGAGACCACTGGGAACAAATGTTAAGTAGTTCTCAGGCAGCCAGTGTAATGGACCTGCAGTCCCTGGCAGAAGGGACAGAAAGTAAGAGAAATAGTAACGTTGGAATACAGCCCTTTATTTAAAATGGACCTCTTTGTCCTGTTTAAAATGCTTTTGGAAGTCATAACCATTTCTTTCCTCAGATTTGAATTGTTAAACAACAGGACTGTGTCTGTCTTAGATGCAGAATATGATCCATACCCAGCAGAGTTCATGAGCTTATTTTGCAAAGTCCATACTCCATACAGCGATCGTTTGAAAGCAATAGGCTGCCTGTGCTTTTTGTTTTCCTCCCTCTTTATGGTGTGCACGTGGAAGCTGCAACAATATCCTTGCAGCTGGTGCTAATGAATGACCTGAGCAAGGATATCATGAAAGTTTGTCTTGCAGCGGGGAAAGACACTGCATCATCCACTCAGTCTTGGTGCCTGTTTGTCGCCTTGGGTATCACACAGTGTAATTTACTGGCTTTCAGAAAGAGGCGATTTGCTTTGGAATAAATAAGGCTGCTTCACGGGAGCCTCAGGGCTGGAATATCAACCTGGTAGCTCAAGCTGGGGAGATGCTGCTCAGAGATCCCCTGGTTTAACCATTGCAACTGCCCCATCCTTTTGTGGGGACGAGCAGGTCTTGTTAGCAGATCAACTCTGCAACCAACTGGACTCTAGGGACTTGGGGAATCTTCTCCTCTTCCTCATGCCTCCACAAGGACCTCTGCCCTGGGGCAGGATACCCGGTACTTTTCTGAGCTCGATGAAGACAGGGTGCAGCTGAAGGCAGAACCTGCAGCCACCTGTGCCAGGGAAAGAGCAATAAGCAGGGCTGGGTTGAGCACTTACTTCCCAGTGCTCCTGAGCCCGGCAAGCTGAGCAGTCCGCTGGGATGTGCTGCACGCCAGGGAATGGCCCAGGGAAGTGGTCGCGTGGGGACACGATGGGGTCGTGCACGTGGTGCCACCACCGCCGCTTTAGTGATTCCACACGGGGAGCTGCCCATCCGTAATCTGTTCTCAGTTGTCGCTACAAATGGAATGATGTCCCTGGGGGAGAGAGCTGGGCTATCGTGAACTGGTCAATCAATTAGTGCTTTAATAGAGTGAAATGAAGGAGAAAATGTGTGGGAAGCTCCATGGCACAGAGCAGGGTACAGGAAAACCTGGGAGGCAGCAATGCAGGAGGAGAAGCAGAGGACGAGGAGGTGACGTCCGAGCGCGGGCTGTGTGCCTAGATGAAGTCTAGTAGATAAATCCAATATAATCTCTGCCTCAGAAGATACATGAAGGTTTTCCTCTTTCCCCTCCAAGGAGGCAATTTAGAGTTGGAAAACTGCTTAGCTTTGCTTGCTTAACCTTATGGGAGTTAAAATGATACAGGTAATTTGGAAGGTCAGGAACGAGGTGATGCTTGGGGTTGGTGGTGGCTCCTGGCAGTGCAGGTTTCACAGCTGGGACTGAGCTATGGATGTCACTGCTCAGAAAGTACGCTGAGATTCAGGGAGCAAAGACTAGCCTAACAATATTTGCAGAGCACATACATGTTCTGGTGACCTCTATCTCGATGATGACTTTGCGGTTTGAGTGAGGGCCCCAGAGCCCTCACTCAAAAGCTTGGGTGCCAGAACTTGGTCAGTGGGATCAAGGATGGATAACTGGGGCTGCACCATTGCTTCCTGATAGACTCCCAGCCATGCACATCCTCTCAGCTCAGAAGAGCACCCGCAAAGAACCAACTTCTACCAAAGAGTGATCTCCACTCCATTGATATATTTGCCAAGTTATCAACAATTCAACTAAGATTTGGTTGTTCAACCTGGAATGTCTTAAAGGAAACTTGATTTTCCTTGTGAAGATACCCTGTACTTCCTAAAGATCTACCTTTTCCAGGATTTCCCAAGCAGGATACCACCAAACTCAAAATGGTAAAGGTTTGAGACCTTAATATTGCCTCTTCCACAGAAACCACTGTAATCCAAACTGTAAGCCAAACATCCCAGAGTGTTGAGCAACCATATTTCCAGCAACAGCTAATGCTGAGTCCCACTCAGGCAGAGTTAGTGAGTTCTTCTCCTAGTTCATCGTTATTTCCAGCATCCTGACCATACTCCAGTTTGGGAAGGTAAACATATCCTGTAGTATTCATTCTGCATTTTAAACCTGATCTGTATTTTTCCTGCATTTAACCTTAAAATGTTGTGAAATTTCCCTTTGCAAGGAAAAAGCACTGCAGCAATGCGCAGGGTGACTCTGCCAGTGTGGTTAGTATTGATAGCGTGCAGTTCACCTCAACTAACCTGGGACACTGGTGTTTAGACTCCCTTCAGAGTTAATAGAAAGAAATAGCCGGGGTGCTGTTCCAAGGATTCGTTTGAGACATCAGCCTCAGGAAGAGATGGATTTTGCTGCACAAGTGCCAATTTTGCTATAAAAAAAAGTCTAGAGAAGTGGCTCAGATGGAGACATACACAGTGGACAGCTAAATGCTGCCTGATGAGTCCCACCAAGGGTGTCAGAATGCCTTTGGATTTACCTACTGCAAGGCAGCTCTGTCAGTGCCAGGAGTGTTATCGGGAGGAGGAGGACAGTTCTGGCTTCCTTATTGGATCTGTTTCGTTGACAAAGAGATTCCCACTGAGCGTGTGGCACTCAGTAGTTGCTGTAACATTTGGAAACGGAATGCTTGCAGGTGATGAATACGTTAACATGAGACTTCTCTCTTGAGGGGGTCAGGAATGATTGATTATGTTCAGGTGCCTCCATGCTTGCTTATTTCTATGTAGGAACTTCATTTTTATTAGAATATGTTTGTCCTGTTTTAAAAAAAGTTATTTATAGACAAAATTAGTGCTCAAAGTAGGAGACATTGAAAATTGCAAAGTTTTGAAGGCACTCATGGACTAAAGCACAACTGGTACCAAGGGCAGGAGAAAGGCAAGACTTTGATGTCCCACTGTGCTTTTCTGCTCAAACGGGCTTATTTATACCTTTAGCCTTCTGAAAAGGCCCACAGCTTTTGTTCCAAGTGTATTTAAAGCAGGCAGTTTATATAAAGAGGCATCCTGCCTGCTGGATGGCAGCGCACGATTGCTGTGGCAGGTGGTGATTTTGGTATGTGCGCACGCCGAAGCGCTCACGTACACATGTGCCAGCCCTCTCTTAAGGTACAGAAGTTGTTTTTCTTCCCTTCCAAGTTGTATGGAAACCCAGGTTGTGTGGCAGTTTTTTCCTGGGGTGTTTTCGGCCTCTGCTTGTTGAGTGCAATAGTAACTGCACCGTCATTCTCTCCGTGATCTGCTTGGAAATGTGATGATCGTCGGCTGAGGTGTGTGTGAACCATGGCTGGTCTATGAAACACCGACTGGTGAGAGAGTTTCTTGTTTTTTGTGGATTCAGGGCCACGAGAGACATCTCCATACACATCACTTGGACCCTTGAGAGTATGTTACTGGCTTTGTCGGGGTGAGGTGTCTCTTTTCTTTGAATGTGCTTTTGGGTGGTGGTGCCTTTGGAAGGGACCATTAGGTGACCATTAGGACCATTAGGTTCTCTCTTCAAAGGATTCCCCATGCTCCCAGCATGCCAAAGTGGCTTTTTTTTTTTTGCATTTTTTTTAATCTCAGAAAGAGACTCTGCTGTCATTAAATCTCATTAAATCCTGAATCAGTAGCAGATCTTTCACTCTGTCTATCCTTCTGCCCAGGTGAGCATCTGCAATTCAAATGTCATAGAAGGACAAACGTCCTCACCCTACCCGTGGCTTGTCTGGTTACTGTGTGTTCCTTTAACAAAATCATCTCTTGCACTGCACTGCTCTTGTTTTCTGAAGGAAAATTTTCAGCCTATGGGAAAAGTAAAGCCTAGCTTTTGTTTTGTAGTAGCACTGTGAGCAAGACAGAACATTTTTCACTCAGCAGATGGTTGAGGACACGGGCTGGGTTCACTTGTGTGAGCCAGATGAGCGGTGGATGTTATGGCAGTGAAGAAGGACCTGCAGGTCCTGGCTGCCAGACAGCTCCTGCAGCACGGTGCGTAACTCACATTTTCCCAGTGTGTGTCCAGGATTTTCAGTGCAGTTTGCTAAAGCCTGACAGCTGAAGCCAAACGAGAAGCTACCTGGTACCGTCAAGGCCTAAGCGATGCCCTGGTTTCGTGTTATGCTTCGCAGTTGTATCAGCAAAATAAAACCCTTGGGTGTTAAACCCCCGAAATGTCTGGCAGCTGGGGCCAGCATCAGATGCTGGAGTCAATCAGAGCATCTTCCACGTTGCGAAGGGCCGAGCGCCGCAGGTTCGGTGCTACAGCAGAGGCAGAAATAAGGCCACATGCAGTGATGAAATGTGCGTTTGTGCCCCCGTCCTTGCAATGCTGCATCTTCCCTGGAGCAGTGTGCGGAGGGGAGCTTGCAGCTCTGTGAGTCCTGCCTCATCCGTGGTATCCTCTCCCCTGCACCGGGCACCTTGCTGTCCCACATGGCTGCTCTTTCTGAGGAGCTTGAGATTTCCCTTTGTCGTGGTGGGTAAATCCAATGGGATTTGGAATTGGATGAATCCAATGGAATTTGGAATACCTTTGAATACTTTTGAATGTCCTGGCCATGTTCTTAAGGAGTCAATCATCACTTTCTAAGGATTTTGTGACCTTGCACATGGTTCCTCAAGCACCATCTCTTGTGCTGTCCACACCCTGAAGATGCAGGTGTTTCCTTGGCATGTTAACATGCAGGCATGGCCTTGTTATGGTCACAGCTCCATCCTACACCCATCTTCTGTTGTGCTCATCACAGGAGGGGGAAGACAGGGACCATGGGTGCCTCTACAGCCACTCACGGGTCTCTGATTTCCCTCTGTTCCCCTTTACAACCCAAAGGCTTTCTTAATGCAGTTTTCCAGCAGAGCCATAAGCCAGTTTGGACAAGTGGGTGGAAGAATGCTGACCTCAAAGAGAAATTTCCTGAAGTCTCTTTTAAAACTAATTTGCCACTTCACAGAGGAATTCTTTCTTTGTCTGCATGCTTCTCTTCACCTTCGTTTTGCTGTTTAATGCTACACACTGGAATGCACAGTGGGCTCCAGAGCTCATAGTCCTCATGCAGCCTCTGGTGTCACAGAGCAGTTTCCTGCTACTGTTACTGGAGTAACACGGTCTACCCTAAAGCGGTAATTAAAATAAATAATTAAGTCAGCCAGTTCATTTACTCACAGTTAGGAAGGTACATCAGGGTGCAAAGGCTGGCCATATTTCTGGTAAAAGTTCAGAGCAATCCAGGAAAAAACGTGGAAGAACTTAGTGGAGGTGTAAACCTGATGATGGGATGTGTTCAAAACTGTCCTTGATCCCTTTTTTTTCTTTTCCCCATTAAAGTGAGCAGAGCCAGCATATAAGGAAAGGATTAAGATCTATGTTCAGAATATGCCAGGATGATTTTAGAGGTTTCTCAGATTTTTATTTAACTGTCCAACTTCCCTATGGGGACCAGGGAGACAAACCTTGGGAAATGGCCTAACAAATTGGACAAAGAAGATTAGAAAGAGGGAATGAAGCTGCTCGTGGAAACACCTCCAGTTCTGGACCAGTGCATAGAATATAGTGACTTAAGCCTAGAGGAGAGATGGGAAAGAAGTAGTCCTATGACAAGGATTTGCATGCTTTTCTGCTATTCCTGCCCTTGCTGAGGGTGTCTGTTTAGATGTTTTTCCCCTGGAGGTTGCTTTGCTCAGGGGACTGTTAACATGAGACATTTGCTGTCAATGCGTCAGTCCCCGTGCGCTCACCACGCTCAAGTTCCTTCCAAGTTTTTAGAAGTGGCAGAGCCACGAAAAGACAAATGAAATGAACTGTTGCTTTTTAGGGGAACAGAGTCTGCAAAGAGCTGTCACCAAGGCAGACAGGCTGTACGAAGGAGACAGATTTCAATGCTCTCAGGGACAGTGATGCTCCAAGAAGACAACCCTGTGAACCTCAGCTTCCAACACCCCGGAGTGCTTTTCCTCCTTGTATTAAGGGACACCTGAGTCAGAATGACTGTTAATATTCACCCCGTGGCTCAGTGGGACGCAGCCACAGGTTGTCACAAAATCACCCAGTCTATTATGTTAAAATAGATCTCTTCTCCAATACCAGTGTCTTCTTGCTGCCTGTCAGTCCTCGCGTTTTTCCAATGCTGCATCTTCATTGCAGACTGCTGAACTCAGGGCTCCGAAATGCTCTTTTAGTTATTCAAATAGCCTTCAACAGACTATGCTTCTTTTCTTCTGCTGACATTCAAAAGTGCTTGACTCCCAAGGGCAGTTTCACGGTGGAAGTGGAATATATTATCATAGTGGAATCAAGTGATGATGGACTCCTCCAGGAATTGCAGATTTTGCTCAGGAAACACATGCACCAGAGCTTCAAGAAAAGAGCATCTCCCTCAGATTTTTGTTGTTCTGTTAACTTGATCAAACGTTTAAGAGAACAGTGAGAAACCTCTGTTTCAAGGGTACATCCAGGCAGGCGGCAGGGGACCTCAGCTCGAGTCCTGGAGTCCTGCAGGCAACAGCCTCTACCTTACCCATGTGGAGGTTCACTTGGCTTCTTATTGCCTCCCATATGGAATTGAATATTGAATCCCTCTTAAGCACATGATTTAGGGAGAAATCTCCTGTTCAGCAATGTACATGCCTCACCCTAAAGACTTTAAAAAAGGTGCACAGGGAACATGGAAACGGGAATGGGAGAGGGCTGGAGAAGGGATTGGTCAGCAAGAGCAGCTCAGAGCAGCCTTTAGAGCTGGATGTGGACAGGGGCAGGGGATGCAGAGCCAGACTCATGGTGCTGTGCTCTCAGCCTGCTGGGATGATTTAAGGATGTGCTTAGCTTTGCTTTTCTTGATTCATGCTGGACATAAGGGAGAAAAACGTGCGTAAATCTGCCAAAGATCAGGAACTTAAGACCGGAGCCAAAAGCTGTCTCTCCTTGCATATTTGTAGCAAACTCCTTCCCCTACTGTAGAAACAGTGCTTTTATTAAGACAGTGAGATAATATCTTGGAGAATAAATAACACTGATGATTAGAGATAATCAGAATGTTTTCATGAAGCCAATTTTATTGAAAAATTATCCTTTTTCCCCCCCAGTGAAACTTTCATCAAAGACTCTTTGAAATTGTCATTATTCTCAGAATTTCTGGGTTGTTTTTAATGAATAACATGACATTACTTTTTATCAAAGTGTTTTCTAATGTTTATTGGGGATGTGTATACTCACAAGCAACACTTCTTTCTTATTTATCTGAAGCATGCAAACATTTATCTCAAGCGTTTCAGCAAACAAATCAAATTGATTTTATATTATATCATGTGCAATGGAAAATGGTTCAATTTAAAAAGTGGCAAATGAAAATGACTTTAAAATATTAGATATGTGGGGTTTTTTCCATTCTTTTAAACTGAAATAATCATTTGTAGAGTGTAAGTGGAGAGAGTAGCTTTTCTAGTAGCTCCAGATAGCCAAGCTGGCACAAATGTACCTGATTTTGGCCAGGTATCTCCACTATGAGTTGCAGACACCTGCAGCTCTTCCTGCACACTTTCCTGAAAGCACTTTTTCCCAATATAGCGGTGAACTATTTTCTCCATATACTTCCTACAGATCTGCCGGGGTTCCCTTGGGTGAGGACGATCGTAGTCTATATCCTGCAGAATAATCACTCCATCTTTACTTGCAGCAACCCCCTCAGTTATTGTTGCTGCCAATGTTATTTCTGGCTGTGGCCAAAGACGAGCAGAGCTCTGCACTGCGAGGTCATTGCCCTGGTGAGTGGAGCCAGCCCTGGAGCTGGGGCTACCAAACCAAGCAGAGATAGGGGCAGGAGAGCCTCCAACCTGCCCAACCCGCCTCAGCTCCCAGGACAGGTTGTTCTGATTACCGTGGAGCCAGCTGACTGTTGATTGCTGTACAGGCATTTAATTAGGTGAGTTAAAACCCCATATCAATCACCGTCATGCACACTTGCATATGAAATATCGACTCAAAAGCTTTATGGTAATCAATGTAGAGTGGCTGATTAAAGGCCATTAAAATTCACTAGAAAAACGCAGATCCTCTCCCTGCTTCCACACCTTCTCTATTCTGGCTGTTTGCTAACCACTGCTAACTTCATTTATCATCTTTGACAAAGTGCTTCAGAATTGGACACATTACTGATGGCATCACCAAGCCTGGGACATGCTGTTAGACGCACAAGTGTATTACTGAAGTACATGCAACCGTAGAAGCAGATGGAAGGAGAAGGTAGGAAAATTTTGATTTATAGCATGCAACTCATCGAAACTGTTGGAAGGAACACCCTGATTGTGGTCTTACCACACTGGTGTGATGTGGAACGTAAAATACCAGTGAAATTAAAAATCTAATTGCAGTAACAATAGTAACAGTAACTGCCCATCTCAGAAATCCAGGGACCTGTAGCTTCTTCCATCCCTGAAATTTCTAATGAAAGTAAGCATCTAACATAAAAGCTTATTTCCTAAATATGAGTTAAGTGTAGCCTTACACTTAGAAATCTAAGCTTTAGTCAGACCGCTCTCAACCTTCTTTTTCTGAATGTAGATTTCTTCCCTAACATGTGAAAACATCCCAAGTGCTATACGTGCTATACATGGCTATAATGGATCTTATTACAGGAATGTGGCAATGAGGAAGCTTTCATAGAAATCTCTGCATGATTATTGCCTGGCTCAGCCTATTTTCAAAACCTCTAGGCCTGTGTCGCAAGCACCACTTGATAGACATCTAAATTGCTCCTAGAATTAAATCTAGATCCAGTTAATTTTGCACCTGCAAATTTGAAAGCTGGGCTTCTAGTCTTTTGAAGAAATTAGGGCGGAACAGTGAATGAAAATATAGGTACCTGTAGAGAAACTGGATTAAAAGGCTGCATTAATATTGCAATGCTGATGCCTGAAAGAGAGGAGAAAAGGGAATTAGTGCAGTTCAGCCACACAAAGGGACTGCATTAATTGAGTGTCTTTCATGGCAATAGTAGGATGTTGTCTTAAAAAAGATTATTGCCAGCTGCTTTCCCCCTGGATCTGTCTGTTGACTCCAGGGCTCCCCCATCAGCCTCTAAATGCGTGGATAACCAATACAGACGTCAGTGCCCACATAGGTTGGTCCTACAAAATGTGGCTATTCCTGCCAGCTTCAGCAGGATTGCTGCCCTGGTAAGGGCTGTTTCTGCTCCTCGCTTTCTAGAATGAGTTCTGAAAATGAGCTATTCATCTCTAGCCTTAGAAATCTGTTGTAGTCAAGCTTGCTCTGAACTGGGAGCTTGGACTTGCCTCTCTCCAAAGGCACCTTCCAACCACAACTATTCTGAATCCATGGGTAATACAGGAGTAAAAATGATGGGGCATTCCTGGTCCTTGCTCACCTCCTGTCCCAAGTGACACCAGCATTGGGATTCTTCGACAAGAAGACAGAAGGTGCCATCAGTAAGAGCAGTTCAATAGTAGGAGTACAGCAGGAGAGCAAAGAGTAGGGGCCAATATCTAATGCCAGACATGGAAGCAGGTTTCTGGAGGGCTTTATGGGTTTTCAAGTTTCTCTACGCCTTTCCAGCACTGTAGAGGTGATTCTGCAACCTGGAGCAACTGCTGAGCGCAGCTTATCATCATCCTGTGCTGGATGTGACCTGCCTAGGAAATTCCCTTAATGTTTGGTATGCCATGGCTACACTCATCCTCAATGCAGCCCAGTCTCATTCAGCAGTAAATTAGACCTTTTCTGCCTCTTTGTGGTCACATCAAATATAAAGTGGTTATTTGTGGCAAATCTGGTCAGGAGGTTTCGGATGTCTGGCTGCTGCAGCACTGTAAATACAGCTGGGTCGCACAGAGCAGTCCTTGAGTTCTCCACAGCTGGGATGCAGTCATGGATTAACATCTTTCTTTTCCACTGATATTGCAGCTGTGTATTCCACTGATATGGCAGACAGCTATGGGTAATGCCACACAAAGGGGTGTTTTCTATAGATTTGGGCATTTCTGTTCTCTGCTTAGGACTCAAGCATGTGCTCCTGACAATAAACTGCAAAGAGCTTGGGAATTCTGAGGTGACAGATGCTACGTGCAACCATTTCCACAAGTATCGCAGGGCACATGGATGCACAAGAGCCTCTTTGATGTGTCTCCTAAGTCCATCTCGCTCTGACACTTTGGCCGTGTTCACTATGGTTTGATCTCAACTCCAAGGACTGCATTTTGGAGCAACCCAAGCACTGGGAGTGCGAAATCCTGCTCTTTGGAAACACATGTGGAGGGAGCAAAACACAGCCAAGTGGAATTCATTTTTGTTAGCAGGTCGTGCTGTTATTGCAGTGGATGTGGAGGGGACTCATTTAAAACAGCTGGATGTGCTTCTTGATACAAAGCCCAGGCAAGGGTAGTGATCACATCCAAAGTAACAAATGCCAAAGAAATTGTAAATATGAGAGACAGTTTACAAGTCTTGCCTATCGCTGGAGATAAATATTTGCTTATGAAAACTTTTTTTTTTATGTTTGTAGAGAGGTGGTCATCTGAAAAGCTAGCACTAGAGCTCAAAATTTGTATTTGTTACCAGAATAAAAGTATTGTTATTAATGCAGAATTTAACAGCAGAAAAAAATATAGTTAATAGAAAATAGGACCAAACACAAACAGATCCGTAAATTTGAAGCAGACTGTTGTTGAAATGGAAGTCACAAATGGAAGACCTTAATACTGGAGATGGGCTTATGCCATAATGCTTGGAATTAGGTTTCAGGAACTCTTGAATTGCTGGGTTATACTGATGCAAAAGACATTAATTTAGAAGTTGATTGAAAGTACTCCACATACACAAAGAACAAGGGCATTTACTGTCCAGGTTTTTCAAGTCCATTGCATTATATTTACTATATCAGAGGGACTTTTGGACATAATGACAATTCAATTGAATTTGAAGAGGCAGTAATATTATATCTCAATCTGCAGGTCATAGTGGGTGGCTGAGTGATGGAGTCTCTTTCGCTCTTCGTATGAACAAGGCATTTACAGACTTTCAGATAGGACTTAAAATATCACTCACAATGCAAAGGTCACATTCTTTGCAATATGATAACTCAGTGATTCATAAGTTTCTCTTCTCTTTGAATTGGGGTAAGGTGCTTTTCTTAAACAGTGTATCCCATATTCAGACATAGAAAATCAATTTTTAAATACATAGCTATGGATCATGACCCTCGCCGAAGATGAGACACGATGTAAGAGGTGGTGGGTCCGCATTTGAAAGCCAAAGCACTCTGGTTGTCTCCTGGTACGTGCATCCTCTCAATCAAAAATCAGTGCTGCAAGGGACCTGTCACACAACAATCCCACAAGCAGATGCTAAGCAATTAGCCGTGCTGGTAGACAAAAGGCCCGTGCTGAATCGTGCTAAGATTCCCTGCTTCTTCACTGTAATTGCTAGAACATAACGGTGCCGAAACAGAAGCTTGGGCGATTGATTTGGAAAATTGTTTCCATGTGGCTCGGGGGAAAAATAAACCAGTTAATGGTTTTTAATTAGTGGTCTTTCCATGTCTTCTCCTCGTCGTCCATGGGGAGATGTGCAAGGAGCGTGGTGCTCTTCCCACCATGCGGATGGCAGAGGTGCTGACACTACACACTTGACCATGGCCAGCCGGTGATTGTGGCTTTCAAAACTCTTCCCTCTAGATTTGAGGCACCTTGGGGTGCCCCCTCCTCCCTTTCTTTTGGTCAATAGAAACTTGGGGATCCTTGCTGTAACAAAGATCCCCAAAGAGCCCAAGATGATATTCCTAAGGGATTCAGAGAAACCCAGCTCCAGCTGGATCCTACACAGAGCACTTCAATGCAGTGGACTTTAATACATATCTCCCCACATCTTCTACTCCCAAAAGCTGGGCTGCTCAGGGCACATCTCCAGTACCTAAGCATAGTCAACATAAGAAATGTCCTCACCATGTCAGGAATCCCTTCTTAACTGCCCTATGCTGTCCTGGTCTGTAGGGCCCCTGCAGCAGAACCTATATCTGGACAGCTTTCTTGTAGCACCACTACCTCCCTAATTTCCTACTCTCCTTTTCTGCCTCTTTACTTGGGAAATCAGTCTGTGCACCACACATTTTATTTCTTTAAGTGCATGCAACAAGCAGGAAGTTAACATCTCCTGGAGCAACGTCTCAGTGTGTAATAAGGTATCGAGGGAGCCTGACTTCTGAAATCCCAGTAACTAATCTTACTGCACAGGCAGAACCTGCGGTTGTTTTTTAGGATATGATCAGATCTCGGGGATAAAATTTTAATTAAATGAAAGCCATTCCTGGTTTTAATATACAGTTCAGATTTCTCAGTTCCCAGAGATGAGATGAGCAGCAACTGAGCAGACTTGATGTGTTAAAGGACACAGTGGTTGCCCCAGCCTCTCAGAGTAGCAGGAAGGACTTGAGCTATTGAGCGGTCTGGGGAGACGGGCTGTAATAGAGGAAGGATTTCTATGGGTGACAGACTGCACTGGTTCATAATCTCTAAAGCTCGCCAGGCTTCGCCCAGGGGCAGAGCTCTGTACCCGTTCTGCCTCTGGCATCTAACCCAAGCCGTGGCTGATTTGTGCCAGCATCACAGGCACCCTCCTTTCCTGCCATTTCCCAAAGCACTAGACCGGTGTGCTGGGTCAGAGTGGGAAATGCAGCTTCTCAGCGTCCAGCCAGGCTGCATTCATTCCCGCTGAGATGCCGCATCGAGAGCTTTTAGCACAAACAGTGTGGTTTTAATGCTGGCCATGTGCATCTTCCTTGGCCATCTGTTTTTTTTTTTTTAATTATTTTTTTTTATTGCACACAATATACTTCAGAGCAAATTCTCACTGCAACAGTGCCCAAGATGATATTCCCAAGGGATGCAGAGAGACCCAGCTCCAGCTCCGAGGGTGAGCCTGGTGCGTCTCCCTCGCTCTCAATAGCTGGGTGTTATTCCAAGTTACTCAAGGAGTGCACAACTGGAAATTATTGCAAGCATGCATGTATATGTATATGCTAATTTTATTCACAGCTTCTTCTGGCAGTATTACAAGCATAACTTATTTATCCTGTGATTAACTTGGGGGAGGTAAAAAGCGAGTTGTCTTCTATCTAATCCCTTTGTCTGCATGTTTTAAAGCCATTTTGAAGTCATCGGAAGCAATAACATAAAAAGGAAAAGCTGTGACCAAAAGTGCCCTGGGAAGCACCAAGACAATTTTCTTCTGCTCCCTCCTAACTTCTGTAATTTCTGGGCCAGTACTTTGCCTTAAACAGCACTAAAATCACAACACCAGCCTTCGCTCACTTCCTAGGAGGCAGAGGAAGGTTTTACCCCCTCGCCTGGTTCCCAGTGCAAAACCCAGGGAGCAAAATGTATTCCTTTCTCCAATCTATCATCTTACCAGGAAACCTTGGTTGCTGGGGGAAAAGAAGTAGATGTTTCTTGTTTGCAAATTCGTTTTGGTTCTCCTCTCTTGTACGCTGTTAATGGCGAGTGCTGCCTCTTTGATTTTCCTTGCAGCCACTCCTGCTGGGATAAATGTATTCTTTTTAAAGTGTATGTAAAGCAATTTCAGATAAGCAAAACAATGCAGGGACATGGTTTTATTTTGATAGTGGTGCTCGTCAGCCTGGGCCACAGCCTCCCACAGCGAGCATGGGGAGCACTGCTGGTGCCCCCTCCAGTGCTCGCTGCAAAGCCAGGATCTGCTTTGCTGTTTGGGTGCTTTTTCTCCTTGCTCTGATTGAGCTTTCCTCCATCCTTGGTTTATTTCTGTGTGCATGTGGACTTGCATATGAAAGAAGTATTCCTCTGAAAGACTGCCAAGCAGGAGAATAATCTTAGATAATCATAAAAGTCATAAAAACTCCCCCCCCCCCAAGCCCTAGCCGTTATTTTCTTGCAGACATACTGAAAATGCAAAATCAACTTATTAGCTACGCATTCAGTCTCGATTTCATGATTTTATGTTTGGCTTTTACATATATATAGTATCTATTTTCCACTTGCACAACACTAACAAAAAATCATTTCACAATTCATCCTAGTTTGTTTTTGCCTATTTCCAGCACAAACTCAACAGCAGAACAGCTGTTGGTGCAAATAGAAGTGTGATCATGGCCTGATGCAGTGCATTGCCTGCGAATGCAGGGAATTGCAGACCAACCACACTGAATTTCAGGTAGTAACTGAAGTTTGTGTAGAGATGTTACCCTGGGCTGACCAAAGGTGCATGTGGTAAAAATGAAATCCGACAAACAAATCCATTTTCTGCCCTTCATTTTCATTGATTTTTTTTTATATCTAGACAGAAGTATTAAGTGGAAGACTTTTAAAGTGGAACCCCAAAAACTTGGAGACTTTTTGACCAAAATAGTTGCTCAGATTGGATTCTCGTGCAGAATAATGCAATGCAATGTGCTTCCTTCTTGTCTTTGCATCAGTGATCTGTGTTATCCATTCATAGAAGCGATCCAAATTTCTCTGGGTAGTTAGACAAAAAGGAGCAGGTGGTATGGGTTTTTCCTGGTAGTTGTCAACAAGAAAAATCATCTCCAACAAGCATAAAGATGCTTTTCATTCCTTTCAGCACAAAAGGGGCACAGTTTTCCAAAAGGTACAGTTGGCTCAACAACTTCTGGATTCAAATAGAATTTCCAATGTAGCTTACTATGCTGAAAAGATCTCAATGAAATCCAGATGTGCTTTGAAACCCAAGGCTGAGCTTTTTGGCCTGTCAAACCATCACCTTTCTTCAATACCACATTAACATGGACTTACATCATGAAAGGCTACTCTGGGTTGGCGCCAGTTGTGATCAAAACCTTCACAGGGAAAGTGCCAGCAAAAATGATGCGAGGCTTCCCATGCCTGATGTTGCACTGGTGTGGTTGCTTTCTGTGCAGCAGCCTGGCCCATGTGTGCCACTGATCCTAGCTCCTTCTCTGCAGTCCTGCTTCTCTGGAGTGTCCCACAGTAGGCACCTGGGCAGTGATGCTGCGTGAAATAAATACGAAGGGAGGTTTAACCTAAGGGTCTGCTCTTGCATGGAAGGAAGCCAGGACTCAGCACACGGTTGTTGTGCAGGTTCCTTCTGTGCTAGGATTTTAGGCCAGCTTGCTCAAGAGCAGACTGACCTTCTGCATGACCCATTCTAGGCTTCTTTGAGGTTTCTTTTCAAAGTCCCAGCAGGCCAGTTGATATCCAATTGCTGAGGTTTAGAGCACTTGGCTTGCCTATTTTAACACCATCTACACCTGATTTTGCAGAGTGATCAGTCGGTCTTGCAAGATGTAGCTGATTGATAGAAGCAGTCCTGGTCTCCTTGAAGTCAGCAGGTCTCACTATGCAAGACGTGACTCTTCAGCAAATTCAGGCTCACATTCATTGCGCTGATGCACCAGAGAACATGGGAATCCTGAATGCGAATTCACTATGTATATCTGATCACATTGAAAACCCCTTCCTTCTGTAGTGCCTGTTTCCATCTGGCTGCTGTACAGATTCTTTAGATACGTTTAGTAGATCAGCTTTTCCTTAAGGGGTGAATCACACCACTGCTATGTTGGGTATTAATAAACACTATTGGGCACAAGTGGGTAGAGGACTCCAATATTTTTACTAATTATGAAAAAAAAAGAAAATTACAAGTCAAACCATAAGAGCAAGTGTTGGAGGAATGGAAATACCTGCATGTCTAGACATTGCACAAAGGGAGCAGGGCACTGGTGGCAAGGAGTGTGTTTTTGGTGGGGGAGTCTACTGTTGTCACAGTAGCATTTAAGCGGCTGCTGAACATAGACTGGGCCTATATACCTGTGTGTATGTTACAGGCCCTTTCCTGCAAGCTCAGTATTCTTGCTGATGGAAAAGCTGCCCCCTTTGCACCCCAGCAGCAGGTGTCCCTGCAGAGGTTAGATGGATGCAGCTTGTTCCCATGCTGATTTCACTGGCCTTTGATGCTTGTGGTGCTTTAGATGCACAGTGTTTTTTAGCACGAGGGACTGTGTTTTCCTCAGTTTTACAGGAGTGCTGCTATGTTGTTAGAGCACGCAGGAGCATGGTTTAAGAGAAGCAGAGCAGACTGCTGTATGATGTTCATGTCTGCGTCCTGATGCCTGGTTCCAGACTCAATCTGCAGAGTGAGGAAACATTTTTGTGCTCTTCTCTGGCTTACAAGGACTCGTTTTGTCATTCTGAAGGCAGCAGCAATGAACCAGGGAGACTCCCCAGAGGGCATCTTGCCATCTGGGTCAGCACAGAGATCCCTATCTTTACTCACTTACTTCACATTTTCATCAGGAAGCTGTGGCAGAAATTCCCTCTTCAGGGTTGCTTGAACAACCTGAGCACCCTAAATCCAACCCAGGGATTTTGATGTACTCGCTCTGTTGGGAGCTTGCTATCAACTTGAGCCAGCCGGGTGCCATTAGCTACCACCACATAGTTACCACCCAGATGGTGGGCAGATAACACCAGGTAACGCTGGAGAGGGACACAGTTTAGTTTTCCTCTCCATACAGATACAATGGCCTTGGGCAGCCATTGAAACTCCAGGGCTTTGATTCTGCTTTATTTCACTGTTTCTATACGGTGTCAAATCAGAAGCTGCCTGTAGTGCTGCATAGTGAATAAATGCACCTTCTGATGCTCAGCACTGCCTGCAGTTTGACAAGGGCTCTTCTCAGCCCATAATCTTTCCTTCAGTGTACCCTGAGCAGGCCTTCCTGGTAGAGCGGACTAGAAGTCAGACGGTGGAGGCTGTTCAAGCCAGTAAATGATGAGTCGTCTGTTTTGCTTGAGCAGAACTTGAACAGCATTATCTCCATCCATGCAGTTGCTCGGATACCAACCTGCCAGTTTGCTGACACCTAAGGCAGCGCTGGTCCTCGCTCTGTTTTTCTGCAGTCCCATTTCACATGTGAGGCCTTGTTTCTGTTGTTGACTCTCTGCTTGCTTCACTGCCCCCAGGGCACTGTCCCCAGGGACTGTTGCGGACAGTGTTAGGCAAAACACAAAGTGGTGAGCTCAACAGTCAGCACCATGCAAGGCTGCAGCCCTACCTACTATAGGGTATGTGCATAAGATGGGTGTATAGTGTTGGCCAGAACATGGAAGACAGCCTAGGATGCTACAAAAGCAACAGTAGAAAGATGCTGATCTTGTTGCTGGTAATCTAGTACTCACCTTCTGTAACAGAAATAAGCAAACTGAGTGGCACCCAACCTTTTCCATATCAGGCATCACTGGAGCTCTGAGCTGGCTGTTACCACTCAGGAACAAGATCTTCAAGTTATTTTTAACAGATATATCTGTGAAAATGTCAGCTCAATGCTCTGTACAGTCAAAACAGCAAGTGGTAAGCTAGAAAATCTGAAGAAATGAATAGTGAAAGAAGTAGGGAACATCATGCTGCCATTGTAATGCAGTGGTGCACTTCATTCTTGGGTATAGTTTGATTCTATTCTGCCACCTGTCAAAAGGGAGATGGCAAAGTTAGATACTTTTCAGTGAAGGTAGAAAGAAATGTTAAGTCTATGGCACAAATTCCATGGAGTAAGTAACTTGGCTGGGACATTTCAGGTGGTAAAAGGGCATGACTGTAGGGGAAGATGATAGAAATCTGGAAAATGGGGGCAAGATCTGAGAAGATATTAGTATAGATGTTTAGAGGAGTTCATAAACTAACTTTGGCAAACATAACAAAATCTTTATACCAAGAGTTTATTGTAGAACAGAAGATAAAGTTCAGTACTCAAATCCTGTTTTTCTCTTTAAAAGGAGATTTTGAGGTCTGAATTTTCTTTAAGTGAGACCCCCAAGCTCTGAGAAGACCCACATGTAAACAGAAACCAGCCTCATTTGGAAATGACCATAGAAACCTTGTATCTTCCTACTCTTTGAAGGGCCAACTTGGAAATAATGTTTAGGAAAGCCTCCTTGGAAAGCCCTGTCCTTTCCAAGTAAGCAAGCTTTCAGTTTAGTCTAGCTAGCTCCTGTATCTTTTCTCTTCAGTTTATTGATTAGAGCCAGAGTTGAGCGGGCACAGTAGGGGCCATCAACTGAAACGTCTCAGAACACAGTAGCTTGACTTTCCAAAGAAGAGGGCGGCTGTACTGCACTGCTCAAACAGTTGCCAACCAGTTGTAACTTGGCAGAGGTTCCTATAATATTGGCTGCTGTGTCACTGCAGGTGGAGCCATTTGGAAAAGCTGAGATATTTCTAATTAAAATCAGCAAGTTTGCCTTTTGTACTGTCAAGATGTCTCCTTCCCTCCCTTTCTCGCTTTCCCTCCCTCCTTATTTGAATTGGCAACTCATGAAAGGGAATGGGAAGGCAATGTATTACAGACTAGGCATGTATCAGTGGGAAGATTTGCCTGCTTCTGGTGACAACCCACAGCAGGTTGTACCCACAGGAGTAAAGCCAGAACACATGTAGCACCACTTGTACATGTGTACAAAGCGAAATGGGAAGGACCAAAACAACGGGCTGAATCACGAGCAGTTTAGCAGCATGAATATGGTTCAAAAAACAGAAAAATAGGAGATACTAAAAGTTCTAGTACAGACATTTGCCAGATATCACCTATTTCACTCACATGGAGTCAAGAGAGAAAGCAGCTCATGCTCAAAGCACCTACAGCAATTGCCAGAGAAGTGAGGGGAGGATCCATGTTGGTCTTGTACCTGCTGTCTCCACCTCTTAGGCCAACGGCAGCGGAGCAGAGGTTGTCCTTGCAGCATGCAGTACAGGAGGATGGCTCTTGCTTTATCCAGGGCTTCGGTTTCTGCAGAGCTGCCTGATCAGCTCCTGGAAACCTAGAATTCATTGCATTTAGGGTGAAGAGAAGGAGGGAAATTTCCCGGCCATGCAGTTACTCAGGCAGAGTGATAGGCTGCATGGAGGATTTGAATGAAAGCTGCATTCAGCTGGATATGCTACTTAAAAGACCCTGTTCTGATGATGGAGCATGGAAGATGTGCTGCTCAGGCCAAGCCTGGACCACTGGGTTTTTGGAAGGGACTTTACCTATGTAAAATTCTTCTCCCGACAAGGTTACGTTTTGCAGGTCCTCTTGCTCTCTATCACTTTAGGTGGAGACTCCAGTATAAGATCGGGACCCGTGCCACCAACTGCCAGAATGAGCCACTGTGATGGATTTTGAGAGCAAGCTGCAAGAATTAACAAGCAAAAGAAATCAACCAATAACTTCAAAAGCTGGAGGTTATTTTTGAACAGGAACATCGCCACTGACAGGAAGACTGGCACAGAACAAATTGTTTCTTTATGTTTAATGACAGTGTATTCGTCTGTTACTCTCTTCTTGCCCTCAGTGGGGTTTTAGATCACCAGAAGATTCAGAAAGCCACTTCCTGCTAAAAATATTTTTATTCCTGTAAAATTTCCTGTAGGACTATTTCAGATATACTTCTGCACTGCATGGTGATTAGAATGAGCTAGAACTTCCACAACAAACTATTCAAAAGCAATTATCTAGAAAAAAAGATCTAAGCTTATCACAGGGCTGGTGCAAGAAGTTATAAAATGTTCTTAGAGTCTTGTCAAACTTAGCCTAAAGGGATATTGCCTGAGTTTTCTTTGCTTCCTCAGGACTCCCATGCTGCAGTTAATTTTGGGAAGTCCTTGTCAGCAGTGTTAAAGACCAGCTAGCAGTAACGCCTCTTCCTGAGCATTGCACTGCTATTTCCTACCCTCTTTCAGGGCATCGTCTTCTGGCTGGTGCTAGACTGTGAGGGAAGCGGATTCCTTTTTGGTGTCTCAGATCCTCAGCATCTGAATTATACCCATTATTGTATTAATTGACCTAATGTATAAATGAGAAGTTGGATTTTATTTCTGCTTGCTGCACCTTATGTTGGCTTGTCAACGCTAACAGCCTTCCTCTTCCCAACATAATTTGAGTATTATGTCTCAGTACTTCCAGCTACCTAAATGTATATTTTTAATGCCTCTCTTTTAGTTACTTTCGCTAATTTCTGCATATATTCATCTATATACACACAGAGAAGCAATAGGACACCCAGTTGCTGTTGGGATCAGCATGCCTCTGAATGCAGTGACTGCACACCTGCGAGCTCGCATGGAGGAGCCTTCAGCAGGATTAACATCCCTTCAGCTCTTGTCAGCATCTCTCTCTGGAGGATTAACAAGAACATCAAACTTTTCCAAGCAGAGTGCAAAGGGGCCAAGAAAATGTTTATTATGGAAACAGAACCACACGCCAAAAAAAGAGGTTGGATTGTGTTGACAAATGATCAGCCCCAAATGTGACCTTACTGTTGAATCTGTCTCGGTTAAGTGAGTCTCCTGTGTGGCCTTTGGAGGCAGCTGCATGGTCAAAAAGACAAAGTGCAATTATTTTGTTTCAGATAAAACTGATCTCATTGCTGGGGAAGTGCTGGTCCATGCAGCTGGTCTCAGTGGAGTGAGGGGAGTCCCAGCCTCTCTGATGCTGATTTGCTTTGCATAAGAACATTACAAGAAGTATAGCTGTTCCAGAAAATGTATATGTACCAAAATCATGCTCCTTAGTTCAAGAAGGATGAGCTCTGTAGCCAGGATTAGGGTGTTTGTCCTCTCTCCAGTGCAGGGTTTGGGTGAGGAGTTTTGGGGACAATGAGTTTTATGGGATCCAAGACTCCAGAATCCCATGATGTAGCAATGAGAAGCCCAAACCTACTCCCACCTTTTGCTGATTTGGTGGATTTGTTGCTGAGAATCCTCATGCTCATTTTGTCTCTTAGCTCTATAAAGGACGTGTCGTTAAACCCTTGGGAGTTCTGCACCCGGCATCCCATTTTGCCGCACGCTCTGTAGCAGCACTGCGTGTTACTTGCGATGCATCATCCTGTTAATGTTGATCTTATCACTTGGAAGCTGAACCAGCTGCTAACGCGTAAGGACGTGCCTCTAGCCAGATTTTCAATAGAACCAGAAAGCGAGAATAAACAGATTATTACATGAGACATCCTGTATCATTGGAGGCAGCTCGTGTAGCGATATAGTGCACCGAGTACAGACAAGGATCTAAGCAATATCAGCAGTAATCACGTGGGAGAGGTTAGTCACGGGGTGGACTGGGAGCAACCTTGCTAGCATTAAGAAGTGGCTCTGAGGAGGAAGATCAAGCTGGAGTCTGATGTTTTAGACCAGAGGTATGATCAGGGTGGGAGTCAGCAGTGAATTTACTCTAGGTCAGGTCTCTCCAGCTCTTTCCACTGCCCCTGTCGTGTTCCTGGAGGCACCTGCTGATCAGGTTAGGGCTGCGGTTGCTGCTCGTAATAAATAGGTCCTACCTGTTTCACGGTTCCTTAAGGCTTCCCAGGCTGAATCTGTGGAAACAGCATCACATTTTCTTGCCTTTAGGAAGGTCCTCAAGCACTGTGCATACAAAAAGGATACCTTTGTCAAGTTTGGCCTTAGCGCAATGCATGACAAACTCATTCATAAGAACCTGAAGAAATGTGGAATGGCACTGAATGAAATTCAAAAGTACCCCCCATTGTGGTTGTTAATTTAATTCAGAAATTTAGACATGTTTTCCAAAAGTAAAATTTCATTTGAAGATTCACACTCCTTTTACCAGGAAAATACTTCAATGATTTTGATATCTGAGCCACAGAGACATAGGACAGACTCTTCTCAGTTCACATTCTCCATCTGAAAATTCAGATGTAGTTGATGCACATGGATGGAGAGCAAATATTTGAGCCTGGCTATGTCAATGATGGAAAGATTATTTGGCAGCAAACATACTTGGTCTTGTGGTCTGTGCCACTACAGTGGACCAGGTTTCCAAAGGGGAGCCAGAGCTTGATACATTTTGGATTGTTCATTTCTTTTTGCTTTTCATTATACACATTTCATGCAGTTGGATGATGCAAAATGAATGCCTCTGGATGGCAAAGAACAGGACAGTCCAAGAAATGACTGCAGGAGTGCAAGGCAAGAGGTGTGGGCAGACCCCGAGGGTCATAGACCACAGTGTTACGTGCCCCTCACTGAAGCTCTACCCACTAAGCAGGAAAGAAGGAAGGCGGAAAATGAGCAAATTCAAATCTAGCCTGATATGGACTTCTCTCTCCCAAGGTGTTTCAAAGCAATATCACATAGATGAAGCTCTCCTAGAGAACCATCGGTGTTGCTAGGCTGATTGGCTGCCATGAGTCAATCAAATGGAAGAGCTGGCCAGGGACTGCAATGTTCCTGTAGGAAAATCCAGCTTTCCAGAGTGCATTTTAATAAGAAGAAGGGAAAAACAACAACAATGAAGTTGAAATGTGACACAAATTGGATGGTCTGCAAACTCTACCAGAAGGAAGGGACCTGGGCAGTCTGGCACCAGCACGTTATGCCCTGCACACATCTGCAGCAGAGGCTGCTGTGGAGACACCAGTATTTACACAGCCTTGCCATACTGGCTTGTTCTCCACAATAGTTGGATGCAGAACCTCACATTTCTTTTTTCCCACCAGGAAACCTGAGGAATTTGGAGGGAGGAACTTTTTCTCATTGCACAAGGAATTGTGTAACATACTTTGGCCTTGGAAGTAGAGGCTGACCCCCCTCAGTGAGCCCCCAGAGCATGGAGCAGCTATCCTGTCTTCAGCTTCCTTAAATTATCTACATTAAAGGAGAGCTTTGATCCATCCAGTGCTGCTGAATGTTCCATTATATCCATAATGGGCATTCCTGTTATGGTCTGCTTTGTCCCTTGAATTGCATCTTGTCCTTATCAGAGAGCAAGTTCACCTACTCATGACTCTGTAGGGTCTGTGAAGGGCAGTGTTGGAGTAGCCCTCTCTGTTGTGCACATCTCTGCTTCGGGTCTGTGGTGGTGAAAGATTCGTGTCATGGTCCTGGTTCTCCAGGTGTGCACGGCCACCTGGACCGTCAGACAGCATCGTCAGTTGGTGACAATTCAACCAAGTGCTTAAAACACAGATGTGCATGTGGTCCGTCAACAGTGCTGAGATAATGTTTGCTCCTGAAGTGCAGTCAGTGATGCAGTGCTTTCCTGAGCTCCCACAGCACTGAATAAATGTGTTTGCAATGGAGGTTACCTGTGGAAAACTAAGCGTGTGCTTGATGCCGATCTGCACCAGACCAGAACCTGCACGTAAGGACTACATAAATCCCCAAGACTAGCTTTGTAGTCTTAATGTGCTACAAGAACAGGTGCCTGAGGGACTGCCAACAAACATTTTCGCTATTGATTTATCTAAAGCTGTTTTTAGAGCCTAATGTAGTCGAATTGATGCACATCGTAGAGCAGCTTGGTTACAGTGGTACAAAAACCTTGACTTGCATGCAGTTAATTTTGCCGCTAGGGAAATGCTGGGCTTTGAGAGCAAGGTAGCCGCCCTTGTAAGGAGTGTCTTTTATTTGATTATTTGACTTGTAAAGGGTTGCATTTAACCAAACACAAGTCCATGTGTGTAAACCAAGATAGACAGGAGGATGCTAGTAAACAAGTAGCTTTTAACCTCGAACTGTGTATATCTAAAATAAGAACAAAAATCCAAAACTGAGCAAATATTTGCGGGGCAGTACTCAAGGAACTGCATCTTATATGTTGCAGTGGGTCAAGACGCTTTAATAAGAAGTGAAACCTTTCATCTCTCCTTCCATTGGGAAGGGGGACGATCACCTCCCTCGACCTGCCGGAGATGCTCTTCTTAATGCACCCCAAGATCCCATTGGCCTTCTTGGCCACCAGGGCACCCTGCTGACTCATGGTCAACTTGTCGTCCACCATGACGCACAGGT
>JAUBOD010000161.1:900464-910601 GCA_032353885.1 Nothura maculosa
GTTCTATCTCCAGGACAGGTCTTAGTTGAAACGAGACATCAGTTCTCAGCATCGCAGCTGCACATACACACGTCTGAAACCAGGTACCCCGAGCTCAGCTCCCTTGGACAGCGTGGCAGGACTACACACCCAAGGGACAAGTGGTTCTCAACGGAGCTGGGCTGGTTTATTTATTGAGCTAGGCAGCGTGACTGACATCAGGAATTTGGGAGCTTCAAGCTGGCAGCTCCCAGACCAGAAAGCAGCTATGAAGCTCAGCATCATTCTGGCACCTTGAAAATCAGCCTTTTCCATCTTGAGGGTAAATCTCCAGATTAGTTCAAACTCTGTTCTCAGAAACGCAGCAGCAGCGTGACCGAGGAGCATCCAACACCACCAGTAGCTCCACTCGCTCGATCTGCTGCTGGCATCAAGAGGGCAGTGGGATTCACAACGGGTCACTGCCCAAAATAAGAGTTCTACACTGTACCATTCAAACCACCATCCCGTGCTCAGTTCCTCCATGTCTCTTTTACAAATTGAGCTGCTTTATTAGTCCACCATGAGGTGCTGAATGTATTAAGAGGAAGCAAAGCTGCAGTCACAAGAGAGCCCCTGAACCAGCCCTGGCCTCAGCAAAAGGGTCCCAGCCCTGGCACGTACACAGGCTCAGACCCCAGCCTGTGCAGCCCACAAACTAAAGGCAATAGCAAAATAAGCCCAAATGAAGCAAAACATCTTTCTGGAATTGATTTCTTAGTTTGCTTCTTGCAGAGCATCAAGGTAGAGGCCAGCAGTAGCAGCCCCAGACCAAGCACAACACATCCAATATTGATGCAAAGCCCTTCACATCCCTGCCCTCCACAGTCCGTTTTTCCATCATATCCTAAAACCTCATAGACACCTTCAAAAGCTCAAGCCAAGCACATACGAGGCCACACATTGTTTTTTCCCTCCCTACACATGGTGCATTGTCACAGGTCTTGACTTGCTGTCCACCTGGCTGGTCACCATCACCTGGAAGCCACAGCAGCTACAGGGTGAAACCCTGTTTGCAGACCAAGCATCATTTGCTGGTTGAACCCAGCCAAAAGGTTTAGCTTGGGAGAAGTGCAGCAGATCCCTGTGCTGGCCTCCAGCCAGGGCGTCTGGGTGGGAAAACCAGCGGATCCTTCACCCAGACAATCTCTATGACACTAACAAGCCTGTAGCATTTAGAGCACTCTGATAACCCAGCATGTTATCATCTGATAGTGCTGCAGGAAGCCAGTCCTGTTGGAGTAACAAGTGCTTGTTTTCTTTTTCTTTTTTGCATTATCATAATGACTGCTAATTGGATCCCCAATTTGCTAACTGCTGCATCTGAATGTGTGCAAAGGCAGTTCTTCTCCTCGACTGCTCACACACTCCATAAAGAAACAGCAGGATAGAATAAAGATTTTCCCCATTTTTAAAATGGGGAAATGAAGAACAAAACTACCAAGTTGTCCAAAACTGCAAAAGGAGCCTGCAAGAGAGCTGGAAAAGGAGCTGTATCTCAAGCGCCAGTTTTGTGCCAAGGATTGACCTTTCTGATGTACTGGAAATGTGTGAAATCTCAGTTATTCCAGTGGGTGGAAGGATGGGAAGAACTTTGGGAAAAAAATCTTGCTTGATGGTTATTTACAGCCCCTCTAAGTATTGCAGGGACATGGAAACGGCCCTTCTTGCCTGATCAGGAGGCTCAAACCAGCAACATTCAGTTTGACTTACTGTGGAGAAGTTGCTTTCTCACTTTGATTGATGCTTTACAGTAAACCTAAGACAGAAACCAGGATGTTTCTGGAACAAGACGCAAGGATCTGGGCAGAACATTTAATTGTACTCATAAGGAGGATATCATAAGGAGAGCAAAAGACCCCTACTTCCATCCTCCTGATGAACTCTGAAACTATTAGAGCTGTGAGTAGGGAGAAAGCAGGGAAGCTGCTTGTGCTAGAGCAGCTCAGGGCTTAGGGCTTCAATGATGACCCCCAGGTTTCACAACACGTGTGATCTTACAGTACCAGCCACTCTCCATGCAATCACTTCCTTCAAGAAAATGCATGGCATTTATTTCCCTCTTCTATTTTATACACTGGAGCTACCTCATTTTCCCTTTCTTCCAGTCCAAGCAAACATCACATTTTTGCCAGTGGCAATCCCAAGGCAGCCCTGGAGCATAAGGAGATTCACAGGCTGGCTGTTCCCGCTTGCTGTGGCCACTTGAGCCATTACACCTGATACCATCAACCTGTGAATTTGCAAATAGTCCATAAAGGCTCCTTGCATACGAGAATTCAACTAAAGGCCGCATCTTGCACATCATTTCTTGTCCACAATTAACCCAAATGAAGGGGTTTCAGAGAAAGGGCACCATCCAGCTCTTGGCTTTGTCAAACCACTCAGAACAAGCATCACAAACATGAAAAGCTGAATGTGGTGTTCAAAGCAGTGAAAATTTCAAAGTGACCAGGCAGGGAGACGGGTGGGAGGGAAATAAAAAGACCACAGGGGAGCAAAGTGCCAGGAGGCTGCACAACAACCAAGGACAAATGGGATTATCTAAAGAGGCTTCATCACAGACAAACATCTTAGCAAGGGGCTGCACCTTCATTCTGATTATTTGCTTTCTTTTTTTAATTATTTCTCTTTAATTGTTTAAATTCTCTTTATTCATTTATTTTACAAGTGGCCTCTTTTACCCAATTATCTGGAATACAGCCTTTGGGAAACAGGGATGATGAAAGCGAGAGGACCATGGTCCTCATGGCTACACTGATGTTTCTGCAACTAACATCTCCCTTCCTCCCTTCTCCCTCGCCTTTCTTTTTTTTCTCCCCTCAAAACTGCTAGGACTTAAACCTTGCCATATGTTAAAAAAAAGGCAAAATAAGAGATGGGGGCTCAGTCTTCTTGCTGCTTCACCTAAAAACGTCACCAGAATCAAGACAACTAATCAAAATGTCCTCTATGCAGTAATTTTTTTTTGAATGTTCATTAAAGATTTAACTCAATCATAAAACTAATTTTATGCAGTGCTCCCCAAAGTCTGATAATTTTGTGTTTCCTTCCTCCTTTTCTTTTTCTCCAGCATTTGCTGATAACTCATTAGGTCAAATAGTTGAGAGATAAACCTCACCACGGATGAATTATGCTGTCCAGGATATATCAGAATACCCACTGCCCATTTTTGCCATATTTTCGACTTCTTAAAATGTTCTAAATTGTCTGAATATTTATCACATTAATAAAATCTTCAAAAAAAATCTTTCCTTCTCAGGATTTTAACATCAGAAAAAGACTGTATTTTACAATTTTCCATCATCCACCTACACACTGTAGCATTAAAATAGGTTATTGAAACATAAGCAAGAAGGCATTTTCATCACTATCATGAACAGGAATCCTCTCATACTGTAGAACAAAACACAATATAAACCAAAGAGGAACACAGTAGCATTTAACTGCATGCCCTACTGCAGTATTTGCTTTAATAAGTGGCTGCCTATGACTAAAATTCATGACCATGTAAAAGCTGAAAATCCTCAAACAATTCATTCTGAAGTTAAACTCTGAACTGGTCCAAGTTTTTCAAGTTAATAGTTTAAAATAGAAAATCTGCTGCTGAGCAGATTTCCCCAGGACTCTCTTGTGTCCTGAGCTACGACTTCAACAGAGAAAAATTCCGTCTCATCCACTGGCCACTTCGCAAGGATGAAGCTATAATGAAATTTGGACTTACCCGAAAGAGTCGTATTAGAGAACAGTTTTGTTAGAGTGAAGTCATAAAATGAATGCTGAAACGTTCAACAACGTTCTTATTTTAAATGGTCATTCTGGGTGTTACCTGAATGGGAGGAAGGGATCAAGAGATAGTCAGGAAATGCTGAAGATGGCAAGAATGGGGGAAGTTTTGAAAGTCACGGCTTGTGAGAAAGACATCGTTTCTCCACCAAAATCTAAAAAAAAAATACTTGTGCTTCTTATACAGGAGCTGGCCACAAGAAGAGATGTTCCATTCAGCTGTGATTTTACCCAGCATGATGAAACTCTTCATGCTGGCTGGGGATGACAAGGTCAACCAGAGGCCCAAGTGGCAACCCACATGTACTCACTCAAAGAATGATTTGTGAGGACTAAAGTCTGAGTCCTGCTTTGGGACACGTGGATGCAAAGAGGGAGGAAATGGAGGAGGAAGGAAGCCCTTTCACTCCATTCCACTGAACAAAAGGCGGACCAGAGAAACAGAAGAGCCCAGGCACTCATGTCAGATACTATAACCTGACCTTAAGAGAGCAGTGTGAGGACTTGCATGGTCCTAGAAAGACCCAGAAACCAGGACTTGGATCTTCTAAATCTGAGACAGGTGTCCTAAACCACCACCACAGCGTTGTCCCTTGGCACATCGCTAGCACAGCGAGGCCTTCCTGCTATTTCAGAGGTGATGAGGAGCCAGAAGGATGGTCACGACAGGGCCGTCACTCCTCCTATCCCTTCTTTGATGCCCAGCGATTGCACTAACCTGATGCCACCTTCTCAACCATGGTGAGGAGCAAGCAGCACCTTTCCAGTACCATGCTAACCCACAGGATTTTAATTCCACACCAAATCCAATAATTTATAGCAGTTACAAAGCAGGTTAGCTGGCTTAATCCTCTTGAATGACATGCCCACATTCAAGAGCCTGTAGCATAGACTATTTTTCTTTAACTGACCACACTCCACGCAAGCCCAGTTGCTTGCAGAGCTCAGCAGAACAGGGCTGTTATGCTGGCAAACAAATATACAAACAGAACTGGATAACCAGTGGGAGTTCCTTTACAAGAAAACAATGGAAAAAATGGTAATGGAAAGAGCCAGAAAGCTTACTTTTTGACTGCAGTGTTGTAGAGAAATAAATGCCTTTAGCTTGCTCAGCATAAGAGGTCAATATTATTCTCTACTGGTTTTAACTTCACAGAGATAGTAAGGAGTAATTTCACTGCACAAATATTGGAGTTCTTCATGTTGATTATTTTATAGCAGAGAAAAGAGGGGAAAAAAAGCTTCAATTGAAGTTTTGCAAGAAAACTAACTTTGAGAAACTAGGCCCTAGCATGCAGCTAATGGCACCTATTCTTGGGCTGGGCAAGACACCTAGAGCTCCTTTTATTTTCCCTGATGGAGCAGACAGTCCAGCCCCAGCGCTGCAAAGCGATTAACATTACCCAGCAGCTGACCCGCTGCAGCACTTAATGTGCTTTCCCAGGTAAATATTAGAAAATATTTCATATTCCCTCTAATTTGCATTATATCCACCTGCATATTCAAACTTATTAACATGTTCGTAGGAGACTTAACTCAGCAAAAGGCTGAATGGAAAATTGAATTTCATTTCCCAGACCATGTATTATATTTTAATTAATTCTAATAACTGCTTATAGCGATTAGTGCTGTGCCAAGTTGGGACTCGTTTACATGAAATTTCAGAAATGTGCTTTTCCCTCAGTGTGATTTTCTGACTCAGTTCTCTTCAAAATTTGGGAACTGGTGAAATTACCTCTGTTTTCTGATCCCGATCCTGCATGAACCACAGGGAACATGTGGAAGGTCCTGTATCAGCACCATATTTCTCGTGCCTTCACAGGCAGAAGGAATTTAGTCTTTCCTTATTTTCATGCATGGGAGAAGCTTCCAGTAACTAATTACAGGACTTTGCTCCCAGAAATCTAGCTCACATCTCCCCATTGCCCTGATGGCTACTGAAGGGGGTCAACCTGATCACCGATATCTTGGATGAGAGTTCGTGACTGGTGCTCAACACATGGCTCCATCCCCAAAACCCGAATCCACAGAGGTGTTTTGGGCCTGAAAGAAAGACAATGTTTTGCAAGATTTACAGCTGTTGGAAACTATTTGTTTCTTGGAAGGGAAGGGACATGGTCTGCTGAGGCAGAGCAAACAGGATCCCAACAGCAGAGGCGGGAAGCAGAGAGGAGCCATCAAAAAACCTTAGTGCTCACCAAGCTATTAAAATATCAGCCAATATTCAAAGAAAACGGAGGTTAAAGTCTCCTAGTAAACCCAAACTACATGCTTTTTCTCAACTAAGTAGTCTGTTTCTGGCACAGTTTTTCCATCACACAAGAAGCTGTGTGAAACCAATGAAACCACATGGAGAGTATTTCATTGCTTCCCAGCAACTTTGCTGTCTACTCGCTGAAAAATGCAAAGCATGAAAAATACTGTAATTCACACTGAAACAGGTGTTTCGTCAATAAGCATAACTGCGGCTGTTTTCATTTTCTATCCCTTTTTTTTCGGGAGGTGGGTGGAGGAGGTCTGAGTGTAAGGGTAAGAAAAATAGTTCAATTTACTAAAATTGGTTTCCATTTCATAGGCAGGCAAATAATATTCCAGGTGTCATGTCTCTTCAGTGAAATTATTTCACTGTCAGAGCATCTGGTTTTACTTCAGGAATTTCATATCTGTCTTTTGCCTAGGATTTTTTTTTAATAAGTGAAACGTGGAACCTGAATTAAAATGGCAAAAAGAATTTCCAATATGATTACTCTAACTTCTGAAAAGCTTCATTAAGGCAGAGTCATAGTATCAGACAACAGGATATGATTTCTACTGACAACCTTCCAGCCCAAATCAGCACCTCTTCAGCACAGAAATACCTAGAGAAACTAACTGAAGAGCCTTTTATTGTCGTTTTAGTTGAACCTTAAATAATTAAGGCTTTTCATGCATGGGACAATCTATATTTCAAAAGTGCACGTGGGAAAGCACATTAAATTCAGTGATTTCTACCTGAAGTTAGTGCAAAATAAGACATTTGATGCAAGTTTCTTTGCTGCTAAGGCAACAATTAAAAAAAATCCAAGTGAATGTATAAGCAGGATCTTTCTCTAAATCCTTACCAACAAGCCAGAAGATAACCAGGTCTGGGCAAAGTTTTGATAAATCACTTTCCAGTGTGGGAAGGAGAACATTTTTTAACGATAATTTTGGCTAGTGGCCAAGGAAAATGACTGGGGCTCTCTACTATTATGGGACAAAATTCCTTGCAGCAGAACCTCCTCCAAAACCTCCTTCCAAAGCCAACCAACTACAATTCTCCAAAGTTTTCCTCCGCTTTTATTCCAAGTTCATGAAATAAACCCAGAGGGGACAAGACAGGGTTTGCTTACAGTGACCCTCCGACGAGGCCTTCCCTATTCCACAGGCCAGGACCATCCTGTAACACCGGGGTGACGGAGCTTCACCTTCCTGCATGCGAGTCTGCTGCATCCTGAACATTTGTGGTTCCAGCAGGGCTCCTCTGTCGTGGTCATGCTCATCACCACCACCATTTCACCTTCTGGTGTTTTCTTTCTGATATTTCTCAATAGTTTGAGGTGTAGCTCTATATGCTGCCCTTTTCATGCCAACAGTCCCATTTCTTACTCCTCATGAGCTGGTAGAACAGTTCCCAACAACGCGCAATGCCTCAAAGGTGACCCCCTTTTCAAGAGCTTGCTTTAGCTTCCTAATTTTCCAGTACACTAATTCCCACTATTAACAAGCACCCGCTGCATCTGGTTTCCTGCACAGCATCCACCACTTAAAGGGATTTCATATGTATCAAAACACGCTGGCCTTAGAAAAACATTTGATCTCCAGTAATGCGCGGTGCCCTAAATTGCATGAAAACAGACTGCATTAAGTCTCAGGGGGCTTATGCCTGCTTTCTTGTAAATATATAGCTTTAAACATATCCACTTTTGATCTCCAATCAGAGGAACAATGGCAAAATAATCCACTAAAGATGGGAGCTCGCAAGGATACGAGGACTAAAAGCATCCTTTGTTTTGGCGCTAAGCTGGCTCAGATCCAGGCCGGGCTTTCTAGTGATGGAAAAAGCAGTTAATTTGTCCTGCTACTGAAAAACAGATTAAAGTCCAAGGCTAAAGCAGAGCAAATAGCCTCCCGCTTCTCCTGAAATCCACAAAGCCAACAGAATAGCTACATAAAACAAACAGAAGAAAAAAATATATAATTTAAACAGAAAAGAGGGTTGCATTTGCAATAGGCAGGCCCGCCCAACGGCGTTCAGGAAGTATTTTTCCTCTAATGCAGAGGAGCATCAGCAGTCTGTCTTCTGCCTGGAATATGATGGGCATCTTCACAAGCAATTCATCACTTAAAGCTCCTCATTCTCACCGGTAATTATTTAGAGCTCACAATTTATTAATTTGATGGTGGATCTCACCTACATAGTAAACACTAACAGCTCACATTTAATCAGGGACCAGCCTCACAATTGCAAAACCACCAACCCTCTCCCATCTCCCCTCCGTTCAACTGATCTCAGCATCATCGACCCAAGGAAAAGGGACTTTTCTTTCCATGGGCAGTGCAAGGTCCCCCAAATGTGTTAACTCCTCTTTAACACCCCCCTTCTAGGGCTGGCTGAACACATTCACAGACAACAAATTTATGCAGCGCTACTCAGATCGTCTCTGCTTATGAATTATCCGACTTTGATTGCATGAGTGGATAAAATATTTATAGCGTGCGATGAACACATTAACGCAAACATCTTGAAAGTCTAGCCCCAACCCCAAATCACCCAACAAGAGGCACTGCACGAGCACTGCAACACATCCTGAAACACTTCCAGAAATTGTTTTTTTTTATTGCTTCTTTTTTAAGGGAAGTGGGGGACAGCATGGTTGGTTTCAGATATATTAATAGCTACTTTAACACATGCTCTATACCCATCCTCTCAACGAGCAGTATTATAAGAAGCGATGAGGACATCGCTGGGTGTCACACATGGCTATAAGCTACAGAGTGATCTGAGAATACAACCATACGTGGATGACAAGGTTATTAATCCTTTGCTCCCCATGCACTAAAGGACAGCTCTGTAATTTATACCTGCTCCCTCCCTCACAGATTAATGCAAAACCACAATTGTCACTGTGAGCTTCATTTGAATCACAAGAGACACCTCAGGAGGTAACGCGTTTAATGGATTCCTGCCCTATATATCTCCACAACAATAATTTGCTTTACTTTATGCAAAAGCTTTCATGAATATGTATTCCAATAGCAGCCCACATAAATCAGAGCTCCGGCTGAACACACAGCACGCGTCTCCTCAGTTAGAAACCTGCCTCCCCAAGGGATTAAGTGGGCTGCTTGCTGAAAAACCCTCGGAGCCACGTTGTCCACGGCAGCGATTGCTTTAGGTAACTCATTGCTCGGGGCTGCGCATGCCTGTGGCCACGGCTGCCCTTCAGATCTGCCCCAGAACTGCAACATCCCACGGGCCAGCCAATATGCAGCTGGCAGCGCTACGAGCCCAAGGCTCGCATGGAGCCAGCAGCAGGGCGGGAGCTGCAGCTTGTAAGGTGGGCAGTGCTGCTCTCCCGGGGGGAAACACCTAGGGATGCTCTTGATGACGTCTGGTTGAAATGATGGATGTGTCGCAGAGGTACCGAGTCCATCTCTGTCTTCACATGTTTCCAGGTGGGAATCATACCAGACAGGGATAAAATTTTGTTCACTGCATTTTCATACGAACAGGAGATATTTGCTAACTTCGATACTTTATCTGGCTACTCAACCTAAATGATGACAGTTGAGCTGGTGTGAGCCAAGTCCACACTAATTTAGGGACACAGTTGTCTCAAACCGCACCCACTAAATTTCTCTATGACAGACAGCAGCAAAAGTCCTTCTGAAGACACCACTCTTCAAATCAAGGGGCTGGAGAATAAACCCTATGCCTGCCATTTGTGTTTCACAACCCGAGACAACCTTCCCTGCAGGGATTCCGAAGCTCAATGGCCTTTCTCCCTCCAGCAATAACCAGTCGCATCTTCTGCTCTCAACATTTTGTTATGAGATGTCACAAAAACCTGGTTGTGTTTCAGAGAATGGAACAACCCCAGGAAGGGGAAGGGAAGGAGAACCATGGCCACAAGCAGGGAGCATATCCATGGCTCAGCGTGGCTCTGCAAACACTGAGCTAGCCATCACAGCACTACCTGGGATCCATCCACTGCTATCCCAAAGGCTGAGATCCCACTGGGCATTTAGTCCCTTCACAAAGCCCCTTCGCCACCCCAAAGATCTTGTGAGCTTCTCCGTCCTTGGAAAAGC
>JAUBOD010000162.1:11902-28147 GCA_032353885.1 Nothura maculosa
TGCTCTAGGTGACCCTGCGTGTGCAGGGGGGTTGGACTAGATGACCTCTGAGGTCCCTTCCAACCTCAAGCATTCTAGGATTCTATGGTAAGTAAAATCCTGTGTTTCCGGAGTTCAGACCTGTTATATGCATGCAGCACATACAAGTATCCTTTAGTATCCACACATGGTGCTATTCTCATGTGCCTGTGCCCACAAAAGAAGCCACCTGAGCAAGCACCGGTGCCACCAGTAGCATTCTGCCAATAAATATGGATAGCAGCAGTGTTGGACCCAACTTCATTTTTACTGCTCTCCTTGCCCTAGCAGTTGTAGATATAATTGCTTACAGGCAGACTCTGTTTCAAACCAAATCTCTCATTTTCTTTACCTCGTTCCACTTTTTGCAGAATATTTCCCAGAGTTCACATTAAATCCATCCAACTCATTTAAAATATGTGAAGTGAGGAATGATCTGCTAACCTCAGAGATGCATCCAGGATCTTTAAAATTAGCTAGATTGCATATATGTCATTTATTATAATAGGTGAGTGATTTGGAGCTTTTGCAATTTTTTTAAATTCACATGGATGTAAACCTCAGCTAACTCTGCTGGAGTCAGAGATGTTTCAGTGGCATTAGTAAATGACAAATGATAATGAAGTCAAATATGTTTCTCAGAAATCCTCACCTAGCAAAAATAAAAACATCATTACCTTTTATCAATTTATTTCACTTTGGTCTAAAGATTTTTTACAATGCAATGCTCAAATATATTTATCTTTTCAAGTCTACACACTGTTTGACTCTCTCTTTTTCTCTTCTTCTTTTCCTTTCTTCTTAATATTCTGGTTTTGTTTCATTTGTCACTGTATTTTTTGAGTACCTTCCAGAGAAAAAAGATTTGCAACAGTAAATTTCCTCCTGGATGTCACCATCTCTGTCTATTCTAATTTATCTAAGTATTAGAAAAACAGAGCAAACAAACAAACAAAAAAGGACAGCAACAAAAAATACTTCTGCCTTGGAGAAGGGTCCTTTTCCTTTAAGGGCAGTGGTTGATGTGATGATCTGAAAAATGATAATTGACTTTGTAAATGTTATTTGAGTTATGAGAAAAAAACTATATCAAATTTCAAACCAATATGATTTAAGTGACATTACTGGAGTTTACCAATTTTATTTCAATCAGGAGCTAAGATTATATAAAAAAGCTAAACAAAAGAGGATTTTTTCCTTATTAATGAAGACATCTTTTATAGCCTTTAGCTACGATTCTAAATGCTATTCATACTACTGACAGTTTTTCAGGGTCTGTGGTGCCTTCTTATTTTTCAGCATCTCTTAATATGGCTTCATCAGATATTTTGCTTTAAGACCTTGATTCAATATACGTAGATGCTGCAGTTTTGTGGAAACATCTTTTTAAGAAATACTTATCAGCTGCTGAGAAAAAAACAGGAAAACACATATAAAACTTAAACTTGGTAGCTCCAAGACCTGTAATGCTCCAGTGATATTTGATAAGTATATCACTTCCCACTTCTATCTTTCACTTTTGTATAAGCCCTCTACATTCTTGCAGCTAATAAGAAGAAAATCACTTTCTGTATGGGTGAAATATTTTGTAAATGACATCAGCTCCCTCTCCAAGTTTGGCACTGTTATCTACATGAGTAAGTTCCCTTCTTCTGTGTATCCCCACAAGTAGTTGCAGAACAAAAAAGACAAGCTAGAAAGTATAGAATAGAAAAAGAAAAGTGAGCAGTTTGTCAGATGACCTTCATTGCAGAAACACGCATCCCTTCATTATATATATTTATGGCTACAGAAGAACACCTAAGGGTGTCCCTAATTTGAGAACAAAGAAAAACACACAAGTGCTGCTCCAGCAAGTTCTGCTCCTTGCAGAAAAGCGCACTGTTTGTTCCAGCATGGTACAGTGGCGTGCAGCCCCATGTACCAAAGTGCAAGCACTAATTGAAAAACACAGTCTGGGCAACAAGGTCTGGCAAAAATGGCTTGCAAGGAAAGAGAGAGAGAGATGGAGGTAAGGCTAAATCAGATTATGATAACTGTACACAACATAACAGGCTTTTGCAAAGACAGAGGAAATAGGCTCTTCTTAGGAACTCAGATTGCCTCTGTGGAAATAGGCTCTTCTTATGAACTCAGATTTCCTCCAATGAAAGTAATGTGTTGAGGATAATAAACACTAGAAGAGACTGCCCACAGGAGTTGAGGAGCTTCTATATTAATGATTTTTTTTTTAAGAAAAGGATAGAGGATATCTCTCAAGAATGGTTCACACACTGCTAATCCTGTCTTTCAGCAAGGAACAGTCTCTTCCAAGCACTGCTCTATGATTACTCAGGTCTGATACAGAAATCTTTCTCCAGATTGCTCGGCTTGGGTAATTTAAAGAGCTACCGAATAAGCTATATCATCCTATAATTAATTGACAATCTAATTCATAATCAGTTATTTATTATTACTAACATAATAATTCTTTTAATTGTTTTAAGATTATTCACATTTGTATCCTCAGTTCTTTGAATAAATTAATGTAACCTGACTTACTGCAAAACAACAGCTCTGAAATTCTGGATATATAAAGCTTGCTAGCTTTATAAAAAAAATAAGTAAAGGATATGGTCACACAGCAGTGTTTGCAGATAAGGAATTATTTAAATTGTTTCCTTTTAAATGGCAAAATACACCAGCACTTCTTTTTTTATCTAGACAGAAGAGTAAAATGATACATGACAAATCCACTATAAATAAAATGATAACCGAGACACAGAGGCATTCTCTGCCTCTGAAGAATGCCAGTTCAGCATTCTTTCTATGTCCAACAGATTTCCAAAAAGAAAAAAAAAGAAGCACTACTATTCTATCTTTTCTGTCTTTTACCTATCCTATCTTCTAATGGTAACAAATGGTAATGGTGACTCTGTTTTGTCACCTAAGGCTTACTTCCAGCCTGTAATTCAAGCTAGCTTGAGAGTTCATCCAGAAACCAGGAGACTGCTTGGGCATCTTTTGTTCTTTACCCTGAAGCAAAAGATCTAGGATCAAAACTGCAAGCTTTCAAATAGAAAATAGAGGAAAATAAGGGAGAAAGGGGAAAAACGCCAAAAATTAATATGCTAGTCCTGTTCTGAAAAGATCTTTATAATACTTGCTGCCTTTTGCTTCCTCTTCACAGCAAGCAGTGGCTACCACACAGCTACTTAGGGTGTTGCAGGGCATTGCAGGCTTAGTTACATCTTGTAGTTCATTAGGTAGGTTGGATCAGATAGCTGATTCAGACAGTTCTAAAAAGAGTTTTTCTCTTAGAAATGGTGTTCCTTCGCAAGGTATAAGGTTTGCATCCTTTATTTTGTGGGAATAAGATATGAGGCAGATTTTATAAAGAACAACAATTGTCTAATTTGCCTGCATTTATACAAATGTGTATAAAATCTATAATGTATATGAATCTCCCGTCAGGAGACAGCATGTGGGATCTGCATATGTGTCAAATAAGTTACGATGTATGAGCTTTCCATCAGAGAGCGTCAGATAAGCCAATGTTAAGACACAGGAAATGAGGGCTTGAATAGATAATTACAATTGCTCTGTTTTAGTTAGAGAGAAGTATCTCTCAAAATCTCAGGCTGACCACTGAAATTAGAAATAATTAAATTTAGATCAGCATTTTGCATTTAAGCTGTGGAAAATATTGTTATTTTATCAGCTCGTTACTGAAAAAGTCTTCACACCAAACTTCCCTTAAGTTACTATGGTTGGTTTCTGTTTTGTTCAGAGCGTAACCATGACCACCTCAGAAAAACTTCGTTATTCCATTTTTGTTGGCCTATGTCCCACAAAAAAAAAAAAAAAAAAAAAAAAAAGAGAGACAGTCATGCTGTTTCTGTTACATCGCTTTACTGTATGTGATTTTTTTAACAGGTCCTTTACTTTCACAGTATGGCTAAGCTTTGGCCACCTTTGAATTTCCATTATATAAGCACTATGCACTAGCGTTCCAACTCAGACTTAGAAGTCCCTTGAGTGATGAAACCAAATGACAGGACAGCAGCTGTATGAGAGTAGGTGCATGTTTTTATTTTCTATAACTTTAAGGAAAATGAAAATATGGGACTTCAGCACCCTTTACTATCTGTCATCGTAATTCCAGGAAAAAAAAATATGTCTCGTAGTATTTGCACACTTGGGTTAAAGAGTTTTAGTTTTGGACACCTAGAGGTATCTTGACAACAGAGATGAGTTATGTCTTCAGAAAAGGCCTTACAGTTTTAATTTGCAGTTTGAGTCCTATCTGCAACTGAAACTATATATGGAAAATAGTTACAAGATTGGACAAAGCCTATACAGTTTTCTGAACAGGAAGAAACACTGCTTGGCTATGGAGTAGCTTGTGCCTGGCTTTGCAGACAGGGGCAAAAAACGACATTTCAGAGATGTAGGTATGAAAATATAACTAAAGAAACTACAGGTGGATCAGACCAAAGCAGGAAAAACTAGATTTCTTCTATGGCATAGGAAGGAGAAAACCTGAGATGAGCAAATGAACTGAACAGAAAAAGCACAAAGAAACCAAATAGACCTATACACTATATCAGCTCCTTGACAGAAAAGATGGGGACTACAAAAAAGGGTGTTTTTTGGCATAATTCAGGCTGCATTTCACTAGGCATGCATTGAATACTAATACTCTGAGCTGAGATCTTGGCAGTGAATTTGGAATGAAACTTTTCTTCTGTGTGAAAGCTTATCAGATGACAGCTCCTTTTGCAGAAGGACAGTTAACTGCCAATGAGAAAGAGCTTCTGCATCTACCTGTGAAAATTATGATCAGTAGCAGTTGTTACTGCTGCAAAATCAATGTGGTTTGAAGAAGTAAACTAGAACTTACAGTTTTTAGACAATCATTACAATGTCAGAAACCTCCAATATTTTGCCTGAATGTGAGCAATGTTTACTTCTTTTACTAAGGTAAGAAAAAGCTGATGCAAGATCCCTAGCATTCAATTTTCTTTGCTAAATGCAGTCAGACTATCATTCATCCAAAATCATACTTTGCATTTATAAACTTTTTCATGACAGTTTGGTTAAAGCTAATCCATCAAATTACAAAATGAAGAAGATTGCAGAACAGCTAAGCATTTGAGATAAGAGTGCCTGAAGTCATGGACTAATTTATTGGTCAAGGTAGCTGGCTGATAGTTCTCATCCTTAGAAAATTTGTCTTTAGACAAATTGTTCCCGTACTGTTTTACCAAGACATTCTCACAAAATACCCATGGAAATGGCAACAGTAGCATCTTTCATAGGTTAAACAAAGCCATCTGGCTTCAAAGAGTTTTTGACCTACGGGCAACTATCCGAGAAAATCCACAAAGGAAAAAAACATTCCTATTCATCATCATTATACAGCAGGACTCTTACTGCCATTTTCCAAGCCACTGTTTGAAACCTGGACATTATGCATCTTTCAGAACAGAGTGCTGAAATGAATTACAGTCCTTTCAAATGATTCCTCAGGATGTACTATATGTACAGATTGTCCAAATTCTTTGGATATCTCTCAACTGCTGATTAATGGCCTGTAGTTGAATCTAGTTAATAAATCAGAGAAGACACAATTCCATTGAATCTTGTACACAGTGGAATAGCTAGTATGCAGAATTAAAAACGCCATTGCAGGGTCTTCTAGAGTTATCATACAAAATGGAGATACAGGGAAATAAATCTAGGACTTAGTAGAAAATTAATACAACTCTTTTTTGAGAATGAGGAAAAAATATAGGCTAATTTTGGCATTTCGATTAATGATATATCTTGCAGTGTTATCAACAAAAAGGCTTTTTTGCATCAAGCTATAAATAAGATTTTTGTGACTTTCTGATCTAGTTGTATGTCTTGGGATAAAAAGTGTTTGCACTTGTGTGCATTGTAAAATGCAATGCATGTCCATTCCTTCTATATACTTAACATTATTCAAGAGAAGAAATTTGGGTTCAGAAGTTCCTCTGCTTCTATTTGTGCTAGAAAAAAAAGATTTAGTATCTTCTACAATATTTTGAATTAAGATATGGTAAAACACTGCTGTTGGGAAGCTGAGCCTTGACTGTCAGACCTAGTCCTCCAAAATGATCTTTGGTTTCTCTCAGTAGCATGTTACATCCTCCACATACCATAAGCTGCTCTATGCTCTCTTTTTCTGATGTTTTGGCCTCTAAAATTTCCACAAGAATTAGTGGGTGAGCGTTCATAGCACTATCAGCACTATTGCTATAACTGTTCACAACAATTTCAACTGTTATTGCTGTTTCAAAATTTGAAGAGAATGGTACTATAGCATGAAATAGAATCTGCTCCCAAAACCAGATAAGCTTGACTTTCTCTTCAACACTAGGAAAAAACATGGGCTGAGATCCAGTTAATATATCCAAAGTGGATACCAGTCCCACTTGAGGATCAGGTTTGTAATCAAAATATACTAAATTTTAAAATAAATATTGACCTTTAAAGATAATGCAATGAACAAAGATATTCACATCAGATTCTGTCTCAAGTCAACAGAGATATAGGCTGAGAAAGAGCATGACTCCTATCTCACTTCAAATGATACTTACCTTCACAGAAATGGGGTTGATTTTGCACAAATTTAAAGCAAACACTGTAGCTACATGTGATAAAATGTCAATAGAATATTGATATATGAAAAATAGCTCCTTTCAAAGACACTGAATCTGATTAACAAGGGCAAATATTCTGGCCAGTAGTGTGTTTGCTTAAATGAGATTAATAAAGAAGTTGCTATTTTTTTCTACCTATCTCTTCCTATTAACTTAGAATTTGCTGAGCAGCTATTTGAAACATCAATAAAATGGACCCTTTAAATAAAATATTTGTAAGTTTTTTAAAAGTGGCTTGTATTTCTAAATTTGTATAAAATTTATCATCAAGACACATCATTTGTAAGTCATAACTCTTAATTTACAGCATTCTTATTGAAAAAAATACAATTTTGAAATTTATTTTTTACTGACAAATATGGATTTTTTTCTAATAGGTAATGCATGTCTTCTATTAACAGGAGAAATAATGTACTTGGAACATGTATTGGCACTAACTGGCACTAACATATTTCCACACCTATTCCTTTCCTAAATCCTGGGATCTCACCTTTTCCTCACCTTTGGTTCCTTCCCCAAACTCTCCATTATAAGCTAGTTTTCAGTGTTCTTCCCATCCCCTCAATGAATACCATAGTCCCAGAGGCAGTAACATCCATGTCAGCATGTCTAAAGGGATGTATGGTCAGTGCAAGTATAGCCAATTCTGGCTATGTCATCTCTGTTCACACAATTGATAGGTGTTTCAAAGTCTTTGGCGATGCAAAATTAGTTTGGTTGTAGTTTATGACCATTGCTACCATCCTGCAGGTTTGATGAGACTGAGTATTTGATTTGGTTCAAGATGTATGGCAAAAAGTATATTTTAAGCTCCTGCTGCAAAGCTTCACTCACATCACTCACATCAGTTGACCCTTGTGTATGTAGTCCTTTTAAAGTCTGTAATCTTACCAACTTCCCTGATAGACTTGGAGTAACTGGTAATTCTGAAGTGTATAAACTTCTCAAATTTAACTCCTGTAAGCAACTGAAAATAGCAACTCATCATGGAAAGTTTTCAGAATTCTTCCATCATTTTGAATATGCTTGCCAAATAATTTTATAAAATGGTAGATCAATTCAAAAATATTTAGTGCTGGACAAGGGAGCAGAGTGCACCCTGAATAAGTTTGAGGACAATACCGAACTGGGTCGAGTGGCCAACACTCCGGAGGGCTGCACTGCCATTCAGAAGGACCTGGACAGGCTGGAGAGCTGGGAAGGGACATGGACAAGTGCAGGGTTTTGCGCCTGGGGAAGAATAACCCCAGGCACCAGGACAGATTTGGGATTGAACTGCTGGAGAGCAGCTCCACAGAGAGGGACTTGGGAGTCCTGGTTGACACCGAGTTACCCATGAGGCAGCAGGGTCTTCGTGGCCAAGGCCAATGGGATCCTGGCTGCATCAGGAGGAGTGTTGCCAGCAGGTCAGGGAGGGAGGGGGATCCTGCCCCTCTGCTCAGCTCTGGTGAGGCCGCACCTAGGGGCAGTTCTCAACTCCCCAGTACAAGAGGTATGTGGAGCTTCTCTAGAAGGTCCAGCTTAGAGCAAAAAAAGATGATTAATGTATTGGAACATCTCTTGTATGAGGAAAGACTGAGTGAGTTGGGCCTCTTTAGCCTGGAGAAGAAAAGGGGATTGATCAGTATGAATAAAAACTTGAAGGGTGAATGTAGGGAGGAAGGGGCCAAACTCTTCTCAGTGGTGGCCAGTGATAGGACAAGGGGCAATGGGTGTATTTGAAACACAGGAAGTTTTATCTTCATATGGCGAGGACCCTCTTTCCTGTGCAGATGACAGAGCCCTGGAAGAGACTGTCCAGAGAAGATGTGAAGTCTCCTCCTCTGGAGTTTTTCAAAACCCACCTGAATGCCGCCCTGTGCCATGTGCTCCTGTTACCTGTGCTTGAGTAAAGGGTTCGACTCAATGATCTTTAGAGGTCCCTTCCAACCTTAACCATTCTGTCATTCTGTAATTGAAATGCTCATCTTTGGATACATAATGAAATAATAGTAGAATTGCTGCCTGACAGCATTACAGTAGTAACTAGTCACAGCTTCTATTGAGACAGAAGGAAGCCTCTCCACTGGCTTCCTATGTGTAAAACCCATGGTGAAATCATAATCAGATCCAAAGTTTTCCTGCAAAAATCACTTTCCTCAGGATAATAAAAGTCTAAAAGTTGTGATGCGACATTCACTATGGCACCAACAGCATTACTATCAGCTAGTGAGTTCTAGTACTAGTGCCTTACTAATATTACCATTTCATACATTTAAAATTTGTCATTGATATTTTGCTACCTTATATCTTGCCACGTCTTTTCTGTAGATTGCTTTTACATGTCTTTTTCTTCCATCTGTATAGTAGCGCACAAAAAAGGAACAAGGAATGATTCACCATTTCGAGGTGCTTTTCTTGTAGCTAAAGATTGCAAACAAAGCTTTGCAACTGCACAAACTGAATGAAAACATACTAATTAATCATAGTTAATCCTACTGCTGCATTTACTATTGTTATTGATTTTGTATATGCAGGAGTATATTAGAAGTTAGAGAAATTTCCAGAGGGGTTCAGCAAAGAACTTGGCTTGCTTCATTAAAAGTCAGTGATAAAAAGGAAATTGTATTAGACAATGTCAATGGTGAGTACTTACAAAAATGAAAGTTATGTCAGATCCTGTCCTCATATATCTCTAGTAACTGTAAGTCACAAAAGTAATGGACCATAGAGGTGGACAATCATTTGAAACACATTTATTTGTGTTACATCTTTACCTTTTATTATCCTGCATTTTTCTCTTCCTACTATAAGATTGTTTCCCAAAAATATTTAGTAGGGGACTGACAATAGCTATGAAAATGAGACAAGAAGGATAAAGAAGACATTACTATAAGAACTGCTGTAACTCAGAAAGTGCCTAAGACATTAAGCTTTCAGTACTTTGTTCTTGTACTTAAATGGCTGTCATTTCCACATGGAAACTACTCATGTGTAATTTTAAAGTCACTATATCATGAATCAGAGAAAACAACCATACATCAAGCAACAATATTGAGTAACTGCTTTACAAGGTTCAGGTGCAGTATGATAAAAAATGAAAAGACAAAAGATAGTAACTTTGAAAACCAACTTTGAGGTGTAGGGATATGTGATTTCATATTACTACCTCAATTGCACAAGGGCATGTTTTTGTGAAACTTTGCAGCTGGGGTGATCAGGGAGTGTTTTCAGAAGGCTCTTCTGAACCTTGCAGGGCTGCTCAGTGTGACTGTAGTTTTACATTTTTCCTGATATACTTGGTCATTTGTTTGAACAGTTTTTTGTTTATATTAATGACTCAGAATAGCTTTGCTTTTCAGAGAACTATCTTTATTTGCATATAAATAACTGTATTCATGTATGAACAAGAGGATTCTTTTTTTTTCTTTTTTTTTCTTTTTTTTCAGTATTTCAGTAAGTAGAAACAATGACATCCTCTCACCAAGAGGACAATTACACCTCATACATGGCACTAATGGAAATATCTCGTTCATTTCAAGGCGAGCTACCCTAGCCCAGGGTGATTAAAGGAAAAACAAAATCATAGGTTTAAATTGGTTCACAAACTCTACATGGAGCCATACCTAATGAATAAATTAATACAACACGGAGTTGTTCACAGAACAACTAGAAAACACAGGATGTCATATTCCTTATACAACATCCTTGTAATGAATAACTCAGCAATGCTCACAGCCATTATCAAACTTCTAACATAAGCTTCCTATGTTAGTTTCCATTCAGGAAGCCTGCAGTACAGACCATATGCTAAAATTAAATCAGAATACCACAGGGTTGTATTATAATAGATCCAAAAACAGGTAGGAAAATGAGATGCATTTAGCATAGATTGCTTCTGAATTTAATGCAGCTCCATGGGAAAACCAAATACATTTTCTTCCCTGGTTGAGCTATTTTTCAGCAAACCTTTCATAATTTTTAATGCAGTTATTGCTCTGCACCAAAAAACTGTGTAGCTACACTGTGCTGTGTCTCTCAAGAATTACATAGTAGCCCAATTCAATTAATAATTTGCTAGCTTTAACCTACTCTGAATTACATGGATAAACTCTAATTTTCTAGTAGTGTAGCATCTCAGAATAATATTACAAAAATCTGTAAACTCAGCCCTGCAGTGAGATCAACTGCACAAACATTAAGCCCTTTGGGTTTTAAGTCTTTATGAGGAATTGATCGTATATCCTTTACTTTCCTTATCACCACTTATGGCTAGCTGTTTGTTTTCCCCCAGTGAAAGGCTCACCTATTAAACTTAGAGTTATGATATAAGTAAGTACATGCTATAAGTTGACCTGAAGCAACATCCTATAGGACAAGGCTGGGTGAGTTTGGAAACATAGTTTAGGAAAGAATGATTATGATGGCAGAAAAACCCAGATAACTTGCCCCCATCTTTGTCCTGAAAAGGCAATGTTACTACCTCCCTGCAACCTACTACAGCGTTACTGCCTTCTCTTAGAGGGGCTGCTCCGCAATACTTCGGACATTTGCCTTGTACAGGCACAAACAGAGTAAAGCAATTAAACTTTGTAAAGTGTACAAGAAGCTTCTGCCAAAATAGCACTGCTTTGGGAAAAAAAATAACCAGAAATGAGTAGAAAGCTTGAGACACAGTAGAGAACATATTTACTGTTTCCGCACTGTGGAAGCATAACAACTTCATAGCATCCTATAAGCTTATAATGCAGCCTTCCCATCTTTTATAGCAGTACAGGCTGCCACATCAGCAAAATAAATGCAATAGCATCTACTGTTGCATTTCTTGATTGCCTATCATATTGAAGGAACTATCATGATACTATTATCACAGAAGTGACACCTTTAAAAGCCACCCTATCTGTAGAAGTAAGGACTAAGTTCTTTCCTGACATAACTATATGAAATTACTGAGACTACCTCGCAGAAAAATCTGCATAATTGTCTAAAACATGGTATAAAGTAGATTGACCTTTCCAAGACAAAGACGCTTTGTGATTCTGTTTGGAGTAATGTTCTCCCACAAAATGCCATTTATTATGCAATCTAATTGCATTCTTTTTTACATGAACTAACATAAACATAGTCTCCACTGCTACATGATACGTATTTTCTAAAATTATTACTGTTTTTGGAAGATCATTACTTAAATGAAGCATATAAAAATGTATTAACTAAAAGACAGCTAATAAGCAAAAATAATTTAAGATAATCATATGTCACAACCATTACTGTACAATACTAACTAGGATTGTTTTCGCCCTTTCTGCATTTTTTTCTGTAGACCATCAGAAGATACTCTGCTATAGCAAGGTATTAACAGCACCTTGTCAGACCTCTCTTCCTGCATACTCATCACTGCATGAATAGCTATGTTTTTATCAACCAAATTCAGCATTCTATCTGGGGTCCTCCTTTGCCAAAATCATCCAGTTAAAATGCAATTGGCAGCTCAGAATCACAAAATTATACAATGGAGTTTGGACGGGACCTCTAGAGATCATCTAGTACAACTCCTTGCTTCAGCAGGGACACTTTCAGCACATGGCACAGAGTGGCATCCAGGCAGGAAGATGTCACGGAACAAGAGGCAGGGGCAGGGTGACAAAACGCACTTCACTCGTATGAAAGAAATAGTAATAGGGTTTATTAATATGGACAATAAATTCATGAGATTCTGTGGCAAAGTTGCCTATTACTTACTGCATGGAGGTTTAAGATAATATACAATTATCTTGGATACCCTCCTGTTGAGGCATGAGGTTCAGATTAGATATTAGGTATATTCACATTGGCCATAATTATAATATGCTGGACAATATACTCAAATAGTTATTGATATGCAAGATGGATATCTCAATCTACCAGTCTCCATAACTTTTTCTAGGCACAGTGCATTTATTTAAGCTCTGTGAAAAAGTATAACAATTTAGGTCTTGTGAGATAAAGAAAGAAGTAAGTGTTTTTCACTTGGTGTATTGGTCTTATCCACTGTATCAAGTGTTTCCTCTTTCCTTAAAACCTATGAAGTAGTAGCCCACGCTACCATTACTTTATAGAAGTTTGCTATGTGTTATACTGCATGGAAAATAACAGTGTTTACTTTAACGTCAAAACCAGCCTAAAATACTTATGCTGGTTACTGCAGTGTCTTATAGGCATTGATGAGCTAAGAAATACAAAATTCATACATTTGATTAGGGCAAGTGCATCCATATTGAAGTAGGGTGAAGGAACAAGAAAATGAAAGCCTAGTAACACCTATTAACAAAAAGCAGAAACCAGAAGAATGTAGAGCTATAGAAATTTCATGAAATTTCTTGAAACTCCTGAAAGCACAGATAAGGTAGAGAAGAATTTAGAAAAATGAGTTTGTTAACACATCAGTACTTGGACAATGTAAGTGAAAAGAATTAAAATACACGCTATAGCTTATACAGTAGTTACAGCCTTGATGTAGGAAATAGTGTGTGCAATTACATGCAGAATGCACTCTAGAGGTAAGGCAGGATGATAAATACGTTTTTTTCAGACCTAGAGGGCTTCCTGTTAGTTGAAATCTTTTAGAAACATCCTTTAACTCAGCCATGAGTTACTGAGACTGCTATATGAGGATGTATGACAGTGTCACACATCCCACACATGCACACAGAGGTGCACAGATGAATATCATAAAACTTTCTGTAAAAAAAAATGGCTTTAATCTGTTCTGTCTGGCAAATCACAACTAATGAGCAGCTCTGACTGCAAATATGAGTAGGTGTCTCCAAGTGTAGGCTGCTTTAGCTGAAAGGTCATCCACAGTTTTCAGCGGAAATTATGGACAGAGTTATGGAGAGAGATAATGGTGAAAGAACAAAGAAGAAGGGGCGACAAGTTATGCCTTTTGCGTAGCAAAAAGGTGCCAAAAACAGGAAGTTTTCCTAATGAAGGAAAAAATTTCTAGAGCTGGGGCGTTAATCACTTCTGCCTAGATATGAAGCTTCAGGTGGCTAACATCCTGCTTAAACTATAAACTTGCAAATAGATAATATGTATTCCAACAATACTGCAGCGACTTTATTAGCAGTATAGTGCAATTTAAAGTAAGTGACAGAGACATGCACAAGGTTGTTCTTCACAGATGTTGACTTAATCTTCGTAAATTTTGGTGGTAGGCTGTTGAAGTGGAGAGATTGTATGTCTTCTGTTCATACAGCAACCATTTTATATTGAAATGTTGTGTCCAGTTCTTGCATCAACAATTCTGGAAGGTGTCAGAAGAAACACTACAGATCAGAAAAGAGCTACAGGAATAAAAGAGTTTTAAAGTGTGCCAGGGAAAAACATAGAAGGGTAATTTACTTTATAGAAGAAAGAAGAAATCTCAGTCACGACATACCTTTTTTTCTGAACAAAGAATCAAAATTTCTAGCTCATAAAAGTGTGTGACCCTGAATCCATAGGAGAGGGTAAGTATATTCAAAGCAAAAATAAGGCACATGTTTCTAGATGAGATTAATTAATGACTGAAGCAACTTACTACCACTGCTGTGAATTCTGAAAGCTACAAAGAAGTCAAAAGAGGGGAAATGTCATAAAAGTTCAGTGACAGATAGTATGTGTAGTTGTCCAGGTAAAGTGAAACTACTATAAAATTGTTAGTAGAGATTAAATAGGATTTAGAAAAATCTAAACTAGAATAAAACTCTGTTTTTCTTCAGAGATAAATTCTTACTCTCAGAAGTCACTATCAGAGATGAAAGAGGAAGAAAATACAGCTACCATTTAAAAATATCCCTGGGGCAGTGGGGAGTGGAGTGCTGTGAGGCAGGACATCAGCAGGAGACATTTAGATTTAATTAGCAGCAGAGGCAGTGGCATTCCAGCTGCCAGGCTGCACCCAACTAGAAGACTGACCTATGTCTAAATGTTAATGGTCTAACTCCCCCTAGCACTGCTTGCAGAAGATCCAAGACAGAAGTCAGAATAAGTATGATGTCATTTTTCTCTAGCTATTTATTTATTAACTTGGTGGATATATATAAGCAAATTAGTAGTCATGGCATTTACCTTTGCCTGACGGCAACATGTTCATTTGATTAGCAGAATTTGAACTCATTGAAGTTTACTTTGGATTTTTGGATGCTGACTTGAGAGGTTCAATAAACAAACTCAGAAGGACCATTTACTTCTGCCAAACAGACAGCATGTCCTCCTAAGGCAAGTATAGCTCAGCAGACAGGGAAGTATTTAAAAAAAAAAAAAAGAAAGAAAAAAGAAATAGAATAGTTCAGACCGTGACTGAAAAGGTCTCCTTTCTAGACGCATCAATGTAGCATGTCAGATAATCTGCATGGGCCACAAGCTCAGCAAAGGTGAAGTGTTGTTTCCTGAGAAAGCTGACCCGGCAACTCGGATGCCTTTCCCAGGGAGTTTGTTACAGGTTAGTGAGGATTGTCGACGAGTTACAGTGAGCCAGGGAGACATAGCAGACAGCCCAGTGAAAAATTATATAGCCAGGGGTTTTGGAGAAGTAACCCACTTTGGAGAGAGAAGCAAATAGAAGTGTGAATGCCTTTAAGCAGTCTTCTGTAACTTGTATAGCAAGCTAGAAAGTGGTATTTGGATAGACTGTGCAAGAAGTGTGAAAGAAAGGCATTATTTTCAGGGATATATTCCAGGGAGGTTGTGGAGTCTCCTTCTCTGGAGGTCTTCAAAATCCGCCTGGATGTCACCCTGTGCCACCTGCTCTAGGTGTGCCTGCTGGAGCGGGAAGGTTGGACCAGATGATCTCTAGAGGTCCCTTCCAACCTGGAAGATTCTGTGATTCTGTGTGTGATTTTACTGTTATCAAGGCACCATTCCTGGTAGCTAGTACAGTCCTCCGTTTCGACAAACTGCAAAAAGTTTCCTCATTCATGTCTGTAGTGATTTCTGTAACAAATACATTGTCCTATTGAAAGTATATTATTTTTATTCTAAGTGTTCTTGCCAGCAAGGCTCGGTGCTTTGTTTTGGGCTAGCTGGAAATTACAGTCCTTTCTCAAGACACGATGGTGAGCAAAGAGTGTCTGAAATTTTCTTAAAGTTTGCTATCAGAAATTCTAGAGAAAAAAATCTTTTTGATTAAAATTTTGAGTATTCTCTATTTTATTTTACACTTCTCTTTTATTTTTGACAGTTTGGAATTTTTGTCAATTTCTGCTTTTCTCCCATTTATTTCTTTGAACAAAAGGAGAAAACATAGGAATATAATTTTCCTTTTTAAGGTTTTTCCTGCCTTTTGAAGTTCTCTTTTTTACTTCTATTAGAGGTAATAAATACAGTCAAGACAACTGGAGAAAAAATAAAGTTAGCAGACAAAAAGAGTATTCAGACTTGCTGTGAATTTGATGAAAGTATTCATTTTGAAGTATAAGAATGACTCATTTCTTTTCAAATATTGCCACAAAAATACTTACATTAAAATGTTGTTGTGCTTTCCTGAACTGGAAACTCCCTGTGGTATTTTTATATCCAGTGTATAGTATTTTAGTATGTAGAGTATTTCACTTAAAAG
>JAUBOD010000162.1:29389-45978 GCA_032353885.1 Nothura maculosa
TCCACAGAGGAACACGACACCTTCTCCAGCAGCCTGATGCTTCCTGCTTGTCAGTGTTGCCTTTTATGGCTTCTTGGATCCCTGCTCTGTCCCTCTCTGCCCAAGACGGAAAATCTGCTTTAAAAGTAACCACTCATCTCCTGTGAAGTTAGCATTTCTGCATGGAGCTTTTGGACTTAAGGTTTAAAAATATCCTCTTCCAACTTCAGCCAACTCATCTGATGAAGGTTAGGTTGGTCAACTGCTTTGTGCAGTATCACATCTGTGTGATGGCCCCACTTTTACATGCAATCCAAACCCATATGCTCCTGAGGTAGGCTTGCTTCCTCATTGCAGCCTATTTCTATAGAGACAGGGTTCATGAAATCCTCACTGCAGCCTATTTAACTAGAGACAGAGTTTAAGAAACACAGGAACAGCTGAAGAGGAATATCCATGTCCTAAACCAAAACAAGAAGGGCGTAATTTACCCTTTCATCAGACTGTTTTATAGAAGGACTCTTCAGAGCTCCAGGTAACACCTACTGTTCTACAAAGTGGCCAGTAAACATTATTTGGGGAAAGTATGATGATGCTCACCCTTGCTGGCATGCATACTTCTCACTTTAGCGCTTCCAGTTAGATTTGACCCAACATGCAGACTGTTATGGGGATTTGAAACAGCTTTTCAGAGACACTGTGGGGCTTTTTAGATGATAACAATTTTAGTTCAAAGATACAGAAATCTGGTAATCCTTCCTTGAACTTCCATGTCTGGATTATGGATCATTTCCCACTGTAACAGAGCTTCATATCAATCATAATCATTTCTTTCAGAGAGTGATTTCTTGCTGTGCTGGGTGTCTGACATCAATAGCAGAGGAGCGGGGCTCAATATGCAGTTATGTGGGAACACAAGGACAGAAGATTAGGGGAAAACGAATGCAGGATAGCCACAAAAACAAGAGCTTAAAGTTAATATTCAACCCTTCTTATGTTGCATTTTCTTTTCCCTAAATTCTGAACAGGAATTTTGAACCACAGCTTTTCATGTAGACTGGCCTATATCTATCCCTCCTCCCTTTGCTGATAACCACAGACTTGAACACCATAGGTGTTTTTCACCTTACACTTGTGTTTTTTCATTAGGACATTAATTTTGAATTCAGAAGTTTATCAGATAATTAATTGCTCTTCTAAATTGATTTTAACAAATAATTTCCAGGATATAAATTATTTTTGAAGGCTTTCCTTGCTGAATTTTTGTTTTTATTGCTTATGCACGTTTGATGTTTTGAAAATAAGAATTTTCTACTGAGTTTGGTAAAATATTGATCATTTTTTAAATGAAATTGCACTGTGACATTCACCAGAACATTCTCATTTAGACAATTGTAACTGTTTGACAGTTATTTTTATTCCTATCACTCCATATGTGGCCTGGGGTCTTCCATATCACAAAACACTTATATGCATTAGAGAACATGGAAAAAAAATAATTTCTACTTGGCTGAGAAGAGGCTGGATTTTTTTTTTTTAATTAGCCTAGTTCTGATTCTCCTTCTTCTTAAAGTCTTATTAATTCCATATAATAGATAAGCATGTGTCCAATGATTACCAGCCTGTGTTCTGGAAGAGCTTCAAGACAGAGCCTACCCATTTGTGTTTCCCAAACACAAATACAGTCAAAAAAAAAAACCCAAAAAATGCACAAACTATTGCAATGTTTCACAGTAGCTCCGTGGTGCCTCGCTACTCTATTATTTCTATATTGAACATAAAAATAGGATGAAACGAAAGTACCCCGCTTCTCTTCCAGGATGGTGTAGATGCATTCACATCTCTGCTGAAGACAGAATATATATCTTTCCCACCACTTGTATGCATGACATACCCCTCCGTCCCTTAGAGCTAGATATAGCCATTGCGCAGATTAAGTTTTCCCAGTTTGTTTTACTACATACAGCTCTTTCTCAGGAAAAACAAATCTGGATATAGATGTCACAAAATTGTAGCATAAAAATAAAATCATTCACTAAGCTCTATATTCCATAGCTTTTTTTCACTGTAAGAAAATGTGTTGATATGCTATGATATTAAGAGTTGTGGTAGCTCTACTAGGTGGATTTTTTTTCCCTTAAATTTAGGCATAAATGCTAATTAATACCTTTGACCTAGATCTGTTGTTTTAAATGTCTATTTTCCATCTCCCTCAATATTTCTGTAGCCTCTTTGATGACATGCTGGTAAGCTTACTTAAGTAAGGTAATTAAATATTTTGGTTAGGAAAATACACATGGTACGAATAAAGTGTAGTATCATTGATTACTTTCTGCATTTGCGAAACACAGCACTAACATAAAACAAGGACAATTTTCCTTAGATTTCTTTCCCTTAAATCTACTTCATCATCAGTCACTTCAGCTCAGTGATTAACTAATCCTACAAACTTTGGGGTATCTCTTGTCGCAATAAGGTGCCATCCTACTGACTTCACTGAGTCTATTCACTGGATAACATGCATATTTACTTCAGCAGTGCTCCAAGCCCCTGACTAGAGGCACAGGCAGTCATAAAATATGCACAGATTTTACTGGGATAGATTTTTGAACCTTTGAGTTACATAATTTTTTCTTTAGGAAGTTTGTGTGTTATACCATCACTTTAAAAGTAGGTACAGAAGACAAAACCTGCATTGTTTCTAAGAAATAACAAAAAAAATTATTTCTTCATGCAGAGCTCTTCTTAAGATTTGCTCAAAGTTTTTTTTTGGGGGGGGGTAGTGGAGAGGAAGTCAGGCACATTAAATATTGAAAAAACAACAGCAAATCTTATAGTCTAAGTCTGCTTCTACTCAACAAAACTCCTATACACATGCTAAATGCTACAGTTTAAAGCCTGGACTATACGTAAGTGATTTATTTATAACAATCTACAATTCAGAAAATAATTCATTAGTTTTTTTCAGAGCAGAGTTGGTGTTTTCTTAGCACACAAAGGAAGGAAGGACCTTAGAAGTCCAGAGGACAATGAGAATTGGAACCTTTTTATGCATTTTAGCATATATATTGTACATACGGCAAACACCTAACAGGATTTTAATATGTATTCTGCTAAGAAAGGTCTTCAATATATGGACATTCTGGATGCAGCCACATTGCATAGACAGAAAAAGGGAAGGATTATTTACGTGACTTGTCCCATTCTGCAGGACCTGGAGTGGGTGCTCCCCTGGGCAATACTAAAGAGAAAGATGAAGTGTTAGGCAAATTTGCACCTAGGAACTGAGCATACCACAGAACTGTACCAAAAGCACCATCTTTTGATATCCAATCACAAAGACAACCTTCTTTATACTGTAGAAGTTACCACTGTTGTCACTGTTCTTTATCCAGAATTCTGTAAGGAGCTGGAATAGAGCTGAGAGCATTTCTGCTCAACAACGCAAAATGCCTGATACTAGTGGTCCTTGGAGACGCTCCGCGTAAATGGCAGCTTTCTTAATTAGACAAAACTGCCAGAAGTGTTTGAACTGCTATGAATTGTGGCAGGCAACCAACTTTTGCAATCCTAAACAGATCACAGACACGTTATTTCTCTAAATTGCACTAATATGTGACATCATTGTTGCATTCACCACTGTGAAAATGAATTTTAATTTAAATATTTTGATTCTATGGTAACTCCTAGAAACTGTTATGATTACATCCACTTAAGGCCTGGTAAAGTCAGTGGAAAGACTCACAATGACTTTGTCTTTGCGTATAAATATGTAGCTCCACCTCAGAATATAGCTTTCTAACACAAATACAAAAGGAGAAATCTTCAGCCTGTATTTTTGCTTTTGCTGTTTCTTTCTGTCCATGTGTCCATTCATTTTCTGTGATTAGATGGCTTCAAGTAAAAGCCCAAAATATGAGGTCGCCCCTGTACTCAAGGCTTTTAACAACGGGTTCAACAGATAGCAGTCACTTTGTGAATGTTTTTTTAACGGACTCTGCCTTGAAGGAAGGGAATAAATGTGGTAATCTCTGAGGTCCCTTCAGAAAGAGACAGTGAGGTCCTCAGAGCATATGTTATGAGCCCTGTTTTGCACTTCCCTTTCTGAATACATGTTTATTTCTTCTAAACACAGCAGTGTGTAATCAGCCATGGTCTCCTTCATGATAGGCTGCACATTTGCTCCGTAGACCATGGCCAAAGAAAACACCATTAGGCAAAGCAGGCACTTGACACACTCTTCTGTCTTGCAGAGACAACATCTTTCCTTCGGCTTCACTAAAGCATCTGACCTCTGGTCTCTGCTGTCATCTGCTTTGTGCAGCCTTCTGTTTAGTGATAAGCAAATGCAAACTCATGGAGCCCTCAGAGCTTCAGCCTCTGCCACATTTAGAAGCATGATCTTTGCCGTTATTCTGCTACTGAAAGAAGATTCAGAAGATTCTTTCTTCTGAAAGAAAGATGCCAGGACAGCCATAATTTTCCACATGGCCAAGAATTTGATGTGTCTGTTCTGGAACAGTTAGTATTGTCTCAGACACAGGAAAACTGAGATCTCTGGTTAGACGGTACCAAATTATGAAGTTCCTTTTTGCTATTGCTGGGATCTTATGAAGCTTTCCTGTGACCCTAAATAAAAGAGAGAAGGCAGTACAGAAAGATCTGCTTCCATACTGTCACTCATCAAATAATGATCTGAAGTTTGTTTCATACTTTCTTCCAAACAAGGGGTACAAAATGCTTTGTCTTAGTTCTACACAGCACAGAAATGTCTTTCCTTACATGCATTATCCCAATCTGGAATTTTCTATTTCTGGAAAATGTGGAGCTTGTTCTTATTAATGCATAGAATACAGAAGGTGGCAAAACCATGTACCTCCTCTTCCCTCCCCAATACCCTTAATGTAAATAGAGGACAAGGGTAAGGGAAGAAGCAAGGCAGCCAAATATCTGTGTTTCTCAAAGATATTCAGACCTTAATATGTTTGTGCCTCTTTGCTTTAACCGTACAATATCCATCCCTGCACATAGCTGAGATGAGGAGGCTGTTGACATGCCTGGTAAATACCCAGCTCTTCTGTGTTCACCTCCTTCCCTCTCTGCCTCTTTGCACAGCACATTTCAAGGGGAAGAAAGACAACACATCATGTTGGATGTAACTGAATGGGATGAGAGGCATATTGTTCAGGTCCTCCACAGCTTTCAGAGTGTTTTCCTTACCACTGAAGCGCTGTTGACTCCTTCCAGGGAGCAGAGGTTGTCTGGCAGATTGTTTGGCACTTCATTGTGAGGAAGGATGGGGGCGATGGGATACATCTCTGACCGTGAGAACTTCCATATCCCTCCACCCCACACAAAACTGCAGGATGGTGTTCAAGTATTCACTATAATTATATATATACACACACACACATATGTGTATATGTTTGTGTATATACATGTCTTATATGTATGTGTATGTGTGTGTGTGTGTGTGTGTGTGTGTGTGTGTGTATATTTATATACATATTTATATGTATTCATTACAGTGTCCTCCATTTAAATCAACTGGAAAATAATTCACTTGGATCCTCAGATAGCAAATCAATTTTATTTGAAATTGACATAAGATCTACACTTGTTTCTAAACATTTATGACTGTACTCAGGAGGCTTGATTCATGGAATGACTGCAGTTCATATCAAACCTCCATATAAACATAATATATTTGGCTGGCCACCTATCTAACCCATTTTGCTTTTCAAAGGCTTACCTGGTATTTTTCTGTAGCACAAAATCAAAGCAGATCTTGTATATTCAGGTCAGCTCTGAAGTGTGTGTGAGACAACAGAAGATCACTTTAAATGCAGGTAGAACAAATTATTATCAAAACAAACCAGAGCAGCTAATAAAAGATCCTGAAAGTGAAGGAGACAGATTATATAGCATGTCAGTTTAGTTGATACTAAAATTAAAATAAATGAACAAATATACATGTAGATTTTTGTAAACAATGCATTTAAACACATAGATATGTATATATCAGATATTTATGTCACAGTTTTCATTTGTGTTTTTGCCTTTCGTTATTCTTTATTCTTCTAGAAATGAAAAAAAGGAAACAGTGTCTGATTGTTATGTATACTAAAGGATTTCACTAACAGTTTTCTAAAGCAGTTTAAAAACAGCAAATAAAGACAAGTAAAAGCAGGATTCATCATGACTCAGCAAATGGTTGTCCTGGAAAGATTTTGAGAAATCACAGTTGTGCAACTGCATTGAATTACCTCTGGGAGATATAGGAAGGTGCTGGGAGATTCAGATCTAAATATCTTTTTAAAAGTGGCCTTTAGGAAATAAAGACTACTCTGAATCCACACATAAAATTCCTTACTTGTCCATTCTTGCCAGCAACCTAGGAGGCATTCTGAAATGAGGAAAGGGCCATAAATAAAAGCTAATTTTTTGAAGAAATAACAGCCACACACAAATTGCTCATGTCACAAGCACAGACTCTGCTAGAGCTGAGGTTTAGTCCACCTCTCTGACTTACATGAGTCTATGAAGTCTGGGGGCTAGAGCTATCCAGCCTGCTTTGAGTAGGTGGTCAAAATCTCCTTATCTCAAATCTTCAGGCTGAGTTCATTCCAAGAATTTATGGTAAAAATAATGTTAAATAAGTGAAATTAGGTAATGTTAATGACTTACCTAATGGCAATTATTATGGAGATTAAATAATCACATTCTCTGAATTGGCTATAGATACTAATTATTATAAATCAGAATCATTCTTAGTACATTGGCTGATTAAGAAAGCTCTTTTAGGCTTTTTACTTCAGAAGAATGTATGCGGCATTGATTTCAGAACTATTGTGGTTCCATTAGAGTGAATACTTTTGTTTCATTTTACAGACGTGAAGATTTTGCATGTAAGTTAACGGATGCTTGAATACTCTGTCTAATTTCATAGATAGTAGACATAATTTCTCTGTAAGTTTTATTCAATTTTTTTTGCCTTTCTGAGAGTTCTTTTTTGTTGTTGTTTTTCATTGCAACAAAAATGTCATAGATCATGGGTTTTTTCCTACATAATATCAGAAAGCTGTTCTGGTAAAACAGTAACAGCTCTACTTCGGCAATAATCCACAAATTGGATTGGCCTCAGTCCTACGCTGTAGGACTTTCAGGAAACCATTACAGTGTGTCATAATGAAGTTTCATATTCTAATGACATTCTAGCATTAGTTTAAATGGGAAGGATATCACTTCAATACATCACGAATCTACCAGCAGATACAGGGGGAGGAGCAGGAGAAGCAGAGCTGTCTCAGTATGGGAGCAGAGGAGCTTCCCATGGCCTCCAGCTTCACGAATGCCTGAAGTCATAGCAGCTGCTCTTCTCCCTCCCATTTTGCAGAAATCTTTTGTGCCTGAAGGACAAACAGGGCATGTGGGAAACCTCTCCTGGAAGCAGCAGTTTCCTCTCCATCACCACACTTCCCTCCACAGCAACTGTAGCTCTAGCCTTCCTATCTTGACAAAAGGAGGAGACAGGCAGATCTATTAGAGCACTTACTGGATTTTGCCTTTCATCTCAAGAATTCACATTTCTTCATCCCTAAAAGGAGAGATTAAAAGTTCTCTACTTCATTGGTATGCTAGAAGGCAAATGTTTCACTGAGAGCACGTACAGAAACACATAGGCAGAATTATTCACATGTGTAAAGACACACAGGGCCTAAATCTTTAAGAAAAGATTTTCTACCAAATACTTCAGTCTTTAGATAATAAACAGATATTTTTAATACAACATTTAAAACTATGCTTCTGAGAATACAGCACCAGTGCTATTTGTGCATATAGAATCATCCTGCTCTTAGCTACTTCTGCTGCATTCTTATTTTGATGGTCTGCAGTGCATGTGCCTAACATCTTGATGTAAACCTCCCCACTAAAAGCCTGTGTCAGGAGCACTGTTGCAGTTCCCAAGACAGAGCATATTCCAGTTGTCTCCTTTTTAGCCTGGAAGGCATCCTTAGAGTTTGTTCCTCCAGAGAGGAGGCAGAAATCACAAAAGTGATTAAAAAAAAATACTGAAAAAAGCAGAACGTTGGAGCTCCACCTCACCGAAAGGGCTCTGGTAGGAGCGGGTGGATGAGGCGTGCCAGAGCTGCGCACACCCCAACGCAGGCTCAGGAGGAAATCCCCATCGCGCAGGACCGTGAGTACGGATGCTGGCTGTTTGTGCGGCTCCCATCCCTTTTCCCAGCATGTTTCCATGGTGACCAGCGCATGAGGGCTGATGCAGCAGTGCCGGTAACTGACAGAGCTGTTTCAGTTTTATTTGAGATGCCCCAGATGTTTATCGGATTCGTGTCCCAGATGTGCCTCCCTTGTGTGCGGAGCAGCAGGGTTGGGGAGGAGCAGGGTCTCCCACGGGTGCCTGGCTCACACTTAGGGCTTATCTGAGGTTTATCCCTCAGCAGTGCTGGCTTCCTCCTCAATCCCACATCCTCTCCATTGCTTGGGTCCCTCGCTGTGTAGCAACAGGATGGGAGGTCTGGGTAGCTGGCTACAAAGCAGACATAAGTCATTGTAGAGGATGAGAGGCAGGAAAAAAAAAAGAACTCCTGCCTGGAAGGAGGAGAAGGGGACTAAAAATCTCCAGTGTATCCAGCTGTTTGCAGGTTAAGCCAAGATCCACCCTGCCCTACCTCCTGGAAAACAGCAGGAGCTGCTCAGTGCAGAAAGACACCGTGCCCAAAATGCAGGGAACATTTTCAGAGCATCCCTGCACTGTGGTAGAAAGGAACAGGCAGGTACGTGAGCAGAAAAGGAATTAGTAGGTGAGCAGGAGGATGCATTATGCATTTTCAGTGAGTCGTCCGAGTACCGCCCTTCTGACACTGTGTGGCTGCACGATGACAGAGCATCTCCCCTGTGCCCCACAGCACATCTGTGTGTCTGCCACAGTCCTGGCCCAGCAGCACATCCCTCTCCTTTGCGCTGAAACCAGGAGCAAGTGTGGATTAGTGGTCAGAGCTTTACAGGGAGCTGACTGGAGAGCTCTTTTGCTGTGAGCACCATTTGGAAAGTAAGTTATCTCTGATTCAGTTTCCATTGTCAAGATAGAAATAGTAGTACATCTTTTTTGCCCTGGGATACCATGAGAAGAAAATACATCAGGTATTCTGGAAGGCTTATTGCCTTGCAGCATTAACAGCTCATACATAAACCCTTTCATCAGGAGTCTTAGGGCAAACAAGAAGTCTCTTGCCTCCTCAGCATTCTCTATTGGTGAGCATACAGGAGAGAAGTTATTTTGGGAGCTGAGAGGCCTCCTTCTGCTCTTGGCTGCTATGATATTCTCTGGAAATACAGTGGGCACGTGAAGCAGCACATGGAGAGAAGGGAAAGGAGTCTGCAGCGCAGCAGGTATAACCAGGCTGAGAAGTCACCTCTGTTGGGCATGACTGTGGCCATGAAATTAGCAAAACTGAAGAAGGAAGCATTTTCCTACATGCACAATATTTAGGCTTGTGGTCATATTAGCTTCTGTCTTATAAGCTATGTAAAGCCCTTTAGGTATTTGGAGTTGGAAGGGCACAGATGATGTGACAAATTATCCCACACTTGCCTTCTAATGCTTTCCCTGACATACTCTGAGGACTATGAGCAGCAGCAGGATGATGGACCTGAGTGTTATTGAATATGATCCAATCTGACAATTTCAGGTATCTCTCAATTTCCCAATCTGAAAATGATATCTCTCAATTGTCCTGAAGCCTACTTAGAAATGGTGCCATGATCAGGGTGTTTAAGTGACCTCTTCAACCTGTCCCTTCTCCTCCCCATGCCTGGAAAAGGAACAAGACTAGTATCTTTTCTATCCCCATAATAATATTCGTGTACCTGCATGCTGTCCTCTGCCTCTTCCTGAAGGGCAGACTTTTGCAAGATGCCAGGGCCTTAGAAGCTGCTAGGGTGCAGTCTGAAACTGATATAAACCTGCCTAAAACTATGCAGGGGAAAAGCAATGAGAGGCAATGAAACCAAATGTTCCCAAGTGGGCAGGAGGGTGAACGCATTGCATTAGCAATCATGTCATGTCAAGACAGTTTTCTTTCAGTGGTGCAATTAAATATATAGCCAGGCTGTTGTACTTGCGAAAAATGCCACCTTTGCAAGCTCTGTTCTTGCCCTTCTTTCCTTTCTTGGTGACTCAATCTGTGGCTCCTGCAATGCCATACTTACGAGTGGCACCCTGCCATATACAGCACAGTCTCCTCATTTCAGCTGTACAAAGCACTCCCACGCTGTGGCCGAGGCTAACACTGTGCCCAGTGTGGGGCACTGCTGTCCCTAACGCTTCTCTCAACAGAGATGTGCTCCCCTTGCAGCTAGGCAAAGAGTGCTGATGTTGAATAGAATGAGTCATATCCATACCTTAAATATACTCATACCAAGGTGCCTTGTCTAATACTGAAGGTTGTCTTCACCTCTAATAGGCAAGCTGCCCTGAATTTCTCCCTTTATCCTGCTCCTTTTTTTCCCTTCTCACTGGAGGAAAACACTGATGTAGTCTCTATTCCTGACCAATTAAGGTAATTTTCACTTTGAATATCAACTAAATTCTGATCATCACTATGAGAACTTTACTGTAAGATATGTGTTTCAGTGGGCATTGAGAGTTCCAGAACTATCTACAAATCTCATAATTTTTTTTTGCATGTTAATCTCAAAGTAGTCTTCCTTAAAAGGAATGAAGTGTTCCTCATATAATCAGGAGACGATTTCAATTCCAGTGTCCCACACATTGTGCAGATTTTTTCTTTTTTAAGAAATAAACCAATGGGAAAGCTAGTAAGAAAAAAAAAAAAAGAAAAAGAAACACATCTGAGACAGCAGTCAATGTGTTAAATAGGGAAAAACAAATCTTTGATTCATAATTCGCTGTTGCAGGCTTTTTCTCTCTTTCTTTTTTCACCCTTCTACTTAATTTTATTTAATTTCCTTCCTATTCCATTGCTTCACTCTTGGCTGGTGAATTAAAGATGTTTTCCACTATACTGATCCAACGCCCACTGATGCCTTCCTCCTGCTGATTTGGGTAGGTTTTGAACTGAGCTTCATTGGGCTCCACACCAGACGGTGCCAGGGAGGTGCCAATGTCGCTGTGGCCTCCCAGGGCCCAGAGCTCCAGGCAGCTGCGCCGTGTCTCGGCACTGCCTCCCCAGCAGCCAGTGGCTGGAGGTGCAGCAGCGGTTTGGGAAAGGAATGCGACCCTTTAAAAGCGGTTAGGAAAAAAAGAAAAGAAAGAAAAAAGAGGGGCCAAAAAAGCCAAGTGAAAGGCAACAACCTTGCCTTTTTGAAACCACATTGCTTTTTTTTTGCTGTCAGTACCTAAGTAATGGCAAGACTGCACGCGAAGTTGTAAATCTCTCCTTGACCATAAACATATGGAAAGTATTGTGGGATAAATTAGTTCCATAAATTATAGTTTCTATGTTTTCACTCAATCCTCCCTTCGCTTGTTGATAAATACTTTCCCTCCACCTTATTTCATGTACTTCCTGCTTTCAACACGTGGGAGACACAGCAGGAATGAACCCCAAGGGAATCAAATTCTTCTCCAAAAGGTCTTTCAGGTTTCCCAGGTACTGCTGAGAACAGAAAGAAAGCAAACAGCAGAACTCGGGCAGAAATAGGTGATCAAACTGTAAAAGAAAGCATATTCCAACCAGTTCTGAGATGTCATCAATGCTTTTCCTCGTTTTATTTTGCCAGTTTGGGTGAAGCTTGGACCTTGCCATTTGCACAATGATCCCAGGTGATTGCTCAGCACTTTATGATGAACTCTTTGGACAAGGAGAGCAGCAATACATTTTTTGTTTAGGATGAGGTGCAGCTCTACAGTGCATTGCCTTAAATCTTCCCACGAGGCCTCAGGTCTCATTTTACTGCTGTTTGGTCTGCGCTTTGGCCTCCTCAATCTTCCTGTTCCTGCTGTAAGGCTGTTCATCACATCTGTCATTGCAGCAACCCAGGTTGATTCTGAAGGGCACTTTCCTTATCTCCATTGACAACGAGTCTTTAGAATGATATGTATTGCACTAGAGCTTACAGTTCCTCAGATCTCCTGTCAGAGCTAGTCAAAAAATATATTTCATGTCCCATAAGAAACTCTCAAGATTTCAGTGCTTTTATTACAAAGCAGGAAAAAGGGCAATTTTATTTTAGGACTTATATTGTGTCTTACGATGGTCTACTCAGTTCTGATATTACTCTTCTGTCTTTTTTACTCTTCTGTTAAATAAACACCACTTTGTATAATGCAATAAAATTATCAGCAAGTACTGCCCTGAGAATTGGATACTAGAAGTTAAAACTTTATTTGATGTATGCTGATGATTAAGAATATGCAAGTGGTGAAGAACATACTCTTGTGTTGATTAAATGGTATGCCTTCCTGTGTGGGGAAACCCACACAAAAAAAAATTTCTAGTTTACAATTGACAATCCAAGTGAACCTCATGTTATGTAGATTATGTCTTGTTTTTGACCTGGGGAAGGATATGAGAAGAATGGTTACTCACTCTTGGTTTAGATAAATGACTTTGTCTTTCTAACCAAAGAGAAGACTGAGACCTTCTCCCATCAGTGAGAGGAGACAAAAAAAAAAGAAAATAGATGTAGGGGTTGGGGAGGGAATGAACATGGATTTTTCCCACTGTGATTCCAGGAGGGGCAGTCTAGTTATTTTTGCAGCCGTATTAAGTTCCAGACAAAATCTGTCTAAAGACAGAAATAGATTTTTTGAGGTTTTCCCCATTTGAGAGTATCATATTTTCCATGCAAAAAGAAGCTGGGATATTTCCCCTTAGAGATCTGTGGTTCTTTGAAGTGGTCTCTTAAGTTTAAAATAGATATGAGACAGTGAAAAGGAGGGGACTTACACTATTTTCTTTAGTATGTCAAATAGCACAGATTCCTTTTCATAACTAATTGCACATCCAATGTAGTTCTAGTCTGCTCCTGCCACATAAAGTTTTTATCTATTATCTTTCAGTGCCATGTTCTTCAGCATTCTTTCTTTACATTTCTCCAAATAATGACTGACTGGTCGTCTCCTAAATGTACATTTTGCCTGGTATTTGGATAATAGTGGTGGGCAGAGTCATAGCTTTCAACAGTGTGGCTTTTTATGAATGCTATAGATGATTTAGCCGGATTATACCTACCTCCTCTATTCTTACATTAAGTGGCATTATTTTTGCAGTAATCACTGAATATTCTGCTATAGCAGAAATGAGGATTGGTTGGCTTTTTTTTATTACTTCTGAATTCAATCCAGTTTATTGACCAGCCTCCAGAGTCACACAGCTACTCCTACTTTTTTTTTATGAAAAGTCTGAATCCTCTACTTTTTACTTAAACAAGTGTAATATTATCAAAGTATATAGATATGTAGAAGGCTTTGTAATTTCAGTGTCAAAGACATCCACCAGAAAACTTAATACAGTGAAACTCAGGATGATGATTTTTACTATTCTGTTCTTATTGCAACAAGATTTAGATACTTGCTACATACCTACCCTACTGTTCATCTGCCGGGTGAACATGTCACTTGCAGAGCTTTTTACTCACATAACCAGCAATGTGATTGATCATTTGAATTGGAAGATGAACTATTTTTTCACCCTTAAAAAAGGCAATTTTATTATATGTACTGTTTTTGACTATTAGTTCTTTTTCTTCCTCTTTGGAAAATTCTCTAAACTATTTCTAATTTTCTATTTCTCTGTATGAGCGGAGTATCTTGCCGAAGAAGCAAAGATTACTAAAGATGGAAAAGTATTTCTTATATTAGGACCACCTAAAAATTGCTTTGTGCTAGTTCTCAATTTTAGAGAAGACGTAATGGGATTATATTGCTTCTCCATTATGTTTTATATTGAACAAAAGAAGACTTTTCAACTCTTCATTTTCAAATGATTTTATGAAAGTACAGTAATTCATTGTATTTATTAGAAAGAGTTGGAGAAAGAGCTTGTTTTATATAATGTGTGCCTAAATATATGTATGTATATTTGCCCTCAGTGGTGACCTGTTGAAAACACAGAAGCAGAAGCAAAGCAATGCATAAGAAAGGGTTTTAATCCTATTTTAACTGTTTATTTTTTATCTATGTGTTGCTCTCTATTTATTTCCAGTGTATTTATTTACACAGAATATTTGGGTGAAAGGAAGTCTTTGGAGAATATTTAAGCTACAATCTTATTCAAGTAAGCTGTAAAAACTCTTAACAAGATTGCCATGGTTCTTTAAAATATTCCTGTTCAACAAGATTTGAGGAAAAATAAAAATAAGCAAAAACCTTTTTCTTAAAAAAGGACTAATCTTAAGAGAAAAAAAAAAAAAATCTAAATGGTACGAGGCTTTTGCACCCTCATGTAACATAAGGGTCTTCAATCTGTTGAAATAAGCTTCGTTCATAGTTGGTGTATGTAAAGCTTTTTATTCTTCCTACAATGTATGCACATTCTTTTCTTGTTTAAGATAGCATGAAAAGGTTCAAACACATTGTTATGTCAGTGTGTTCAGATGACAAATGGACCTTTAAATGTAGGACAGTCATAAGAACTTGGCAGACTTTTTGAAGACAAAAGGGAGGAGAAGGTCATAGGTTAATTTAAACACAAAATTTTAGCTTTTAACCACATGAGATCTTATCTTCAGAGAAATTATTTAATGGATTATTGCATAGAAAGGAAAGAGCTGGATAAGACCTTTGAAGTCATCTGACACAGAATTGAATTTTCTGCATTTTTTGAGCATCTGCCTTGAAAAAAAGTTAAGCAACTCAGATTTCAGTCCCTGAACTTGACAGAGTGAAGAAATATTTGTGCAGATCTTTGCTGCTGATGAAGGAAATTACTTAAGAAACATTTATTATATACAAAAACTCTAGTACATAGTACAATAAGAAAGCTAGCCCTTTGTAAATACAGCAAAGCACTCCTTGAATTTTCAGGAGGACAGCAATGAGAAGGTCAGGGTTGTTTTTATTGCACCCAGACCATGCCAGAATACCTAATCAATGTGCATCTTACACTTTCTTTCATCCTTTTTGTGACACTGTGACACTAATTTTTATTTCTGACTTTTTTTCTCATTCAGTGTTGTTCAGCTGCTTTACCAAGCCGGTGTGTGTGCTAAAGGCTAATATATGGCTATCAAAAAAGAAAAAAAAAGGAAAAAATAAAAAAAAAAGGCAAAAGAGTAAAGAAAGTAGAAGACAAAAAGATAAAAAAGAAAAAAGCATGACTCTGCTTGTGTCAGGGCATATTTACTACCTGACATAAGTAGGTCTTTATTGCCGCTTCTCATGCTGCACAGAACATAACAGGTTTATACTCTTTACTAGTTCAGGAGTAGGAGTCAGTATTAAAATCTGATAAAAGTTTCATGCCTCCCAATCTTACACAAAGCATGTTCAATCAGTAAACAGCTATCCCTCAGTTGTCTATCATTCCTCTAAAACCAGATACCCTAAAAGTGTGTTCTCTGGCTAATATTTCTAGAGGAATGGGAGCATAACGCATATTTATGGCAATGCATATACATGCCCTCTTTACATCCTTTCTCATGCAAAGTAAATGGGAAAATAGGAATGGAATAACTTTTACAGGGGCTGTGCACTTCTCCTCAAACTGGCCCCTTGTCCATATGATGCAGGTCACAGAGGTTGACCATTGGGTAGCCCTTAGGCAGTACAAAGCACAGCAGTGGGTCAAAAAGTAGCTCACCACGGACTGTGTTTGGCCTAAGATCTCTTGTCCTGCTGTGGAGAGCAGCCATGAGTTTATCTCCATAGCAGCTAGTTTTAAAGGTGATGGCAAAATGGTAAACTTCAAACCTCAGTACACATGATCTAGTAAATTTGGGGGTCTTAGAAATACTCTATGCTAACATTATCCTTTCTTGCTCAATGACTTTTTCTCTGCAAATTATGAATCAACATGAAATCAGTCTTTAATAGTAGTATTGGTAAATGGTTTTGTGTGTTGACTTGAACAGTAGAAGGCAGAATTTTAGACAGCTTTCAGGCATGCAGCATGGGAGAAATAATCACATTGCAAACTAAAGGAACTGAAATTTAACGAAGTGCCGGAGATACAGAGTCTTTTTGGTTGACCTGTTTAATAGTTTTAGTTGAAAGATTGTTAGCTATTCACTGGCTATTCAAAATGATAAAAATAATATTTATTATTTTTTCACTCATTGCAAATGTCATTGCTTAGAATAAATATCATTATGTTTTAATCTACCTTACGGTGAAATAAGACCAGAATCATGATTACTGATATTTTGAAAGTAGCAAATGGAGGAGAGGGGAAGAGTGAATGAATGTAACACTCCTTTTCTACATCACAAATAGAATTTGATGTCCTTAGAGGTCCTCTTACATTTGCATGATAAGCAATACAAATTGCCTGAAACAATAAAAGATATGAATTATGTTTCAACTTTCGCCTGAAAGCTTTCAAAGCTTTCTTCTCCTCTTCTCTTCTCTTCTCTTCTCTTCTCTTCTCTTCTCTTCTCTTCTCTTCTCTTCTCTTCTCTTCTCT
>JAUBOD010000162.1:46078-66735 GCA_032353885.1 Nothura maculosa
CTTTCCTTTCCTTTCCTTTCCTTTCCTTTCCTTTCCTTTCCTTTCCTTTCCTTTCCTTTCCTTTCCTTTCCTTTCCTGTTCCCAGTTATGAATAGTTTTTGAGTGCTGACCTGATTTTTTCACACTTCCTTCTCACTTTAACTGTCTTACAACTAAAAGACTGTTGGAAAATTGCTTAGTTTGATTCATATTGACTTATTCTTGTCATTATTATTAAGTCAAGAAAATGAAGTTGGTGAAAGAGGCAAACCATGTTCCACAAACACAGTGCAGTTTTATTTTGTTTTCATTGGAAAATATCAAGATTTTTTTTTACCAAATCAAAATAGTGGCATTTCTCATCTATTTGATACTGCTATAAATCACATAGTTTAAGACTGTCATGATTTATTGTGTATTTACTTTATATGTCTTCAAGTGAGCAGTTTCCTTTTATGTAAGCAGTCTTTTTAACACAAAAAGCTTGCTTACTAAAGTGTAACTCTCCAAAGTTTGTCTTCCTATATTACAATTGAGAACAGTATGTGCCCTTGGCAATCTCACATGTAGGAGAAAGAGAAAATAGAAAAAGAAAATAGACAAAAAAGACGCAGCCTGTGCCACATGCTCTGGGTGCCCCTGCACGTGCAGGGGGTTGGACTAGAAGATCTCTAGAGGTCCCTTCCAACCTTAAGGATTCTGTGGCTCTGTGGCTCTGTGTTTTAATGTAGCTTGCATAAGGAAACAGAAACAAGAACAAAAAAGAGGTAATTAAAAACACTATCAGAAGTCCAATAGTTGGGTTAATCAGGTCATTCTTGTTGCACTCATGTTAAATGCCAGAAACACGCAACGTTTTTTCAGCTTCTGATTTTGTTGTTGTTTTTCTGATTTTATAATGGATATATTTGTCATATTTTCTTAAAGTATCTCTTAGAATAACATAAATTACTTTCAAACCAGATGGAAGATGTGGAAAAGTACAATTGCTTATTACAATCAGAAAGCAAATTTACCTTGCTTATTACAATCAGAAAATATTTTATTTCATTTTAAGATTTTAATCAACTTTTTATCATGAATATTCTAGAACTCTCACAAACAACAGTTTTATTTTTAAAGAAATTTAAAAAAATAAAATGTTGAAAGGTGAAAAAGTTTTGAAATTTTAAGACGAGATTGATTTTTTCATTACCATTAAATTAGATATTCATATTCATTACACAAATAAATCTACATAGCAGCCAAGCAAAAACCATGTTTATTTTGTGATTTTTCTCATTAGCAGACAACCTAAAATAATTTCAGCAAAAAAAGTAACATTAAACAGATATTTTCACTTGTTTTTTTTCTCAATATCAATCATATGCATGCAAAGAAATAAACAATTTGAGGAACCATAGCTAAACAAAATCAAAATTCATAAAAAGACAGCTACAGAAAAAAGAATGGAAAGGACAATGAAGGCAAGCATGGATATAACTTTGTATGTGGAGCATAAGGGAATCCACCATTCATACAGTTCAGCCTTTCTACCGTTACGCAGACCTTTCTACACTAGAAACATTTATAGGACAAGGACAATGGGGAAAGCAAGAGTAGTACACAGCCCTGTAGTGCATGAGCATTGTGCATCTCCTCCATAGAACAGCACTCAATAATTTTGCCAAATGTGTTGAATATATGTTATGATATTTTAATTTTTATATTTTAATTAACATTGAAATGATAAATTGATAAATGATACATATATTAATGGTAATGTTTAAGTTAATTACCATTAATATATGTATCATTTATCAATTTATCATTTAATTTGTTTATCTTCATCTTGCTAAGCATTTGGAAGTTGTACAGATTTTGATTGTTAAATGGAATGATTTCTATTATGTCTTTATTTACACTTGCCTTTGAAGATATAAAATAGCCAACTGCAAGGCTTAGAGTTTTAGGCAAAAAAAAAGGGTATAGCAGTAGTAGAGAACTACATGTGCTGATGGGAACACCGTTATGAGGTTTCATTTAAGGTAATTAGACAGAAAATACAGAACTACTCTTATCACAAGGTTTGTATGCCCTATCACATCTGAGAAGATGTAAAAATTAGAAGTGTTCTGTGAATAGAGTTTAAAAAGTAGTATTTAAAGTGATGCTACTCAAACAATATTATTTAATAGTGTCAATATAGCTTGTTGGACCGCTACATTTATGTTACTCTGTCATGATACTTGATCTTCCCACAGTCAGAAACCAGACTTTTCATCTAACTCCTCTATATGTCAAATCAACCAGGAATTCTGTGCCTGTCTAATGTAATGACATTAGCCAATGAATCTGTCACTTTATATTGAGTAAGAGCAGTGAGTAAAGCAAACATTTTTTTTTCCAAATAATCTTTCCAAAGCTCCTTTATTAAAAAAAAAGGATTAATTATGTTCGGTAATCCAATACTGCTTTGGTACACTGTTAATTTTCTTTACCCAGTTATGTCAATTAAATGCAAGCCATTAGTGAAACTGCTCTCAGTTTCTTCTAATGAGGTATGTATTGATTTATAGTGAAGAATTTCCCCTCCCTCCAAGATTTAATATACTTTGGAAAAAAAACATTTAGAAAGCCTAATAGGGCACAAATTTCTGTTTCACTTAACTGACACGTTTACTTTCTCTTGTCCGTGACTGCTGCAAATATCTTCATTGTTAGTATACACAATATATTTGCACTGATGATTCAGCAGCTGGACCCACATGAGGTTTCTGCAGGCACAATCACAGAGCAGGATGAATGTTAGGCTTAAGTTTTCCACATTTTGAATATTCTGTAAATAGATGAATGTTCTAGGTCCAGTAACAGTGTTATTTACATTGTTTAGTGCAGGAATCATACTTGCAATGAAAAGGCCAAGTGCATTTGTGGGGAAATGTGCTACTATTTTGACTTTATGGCATGTCTCTACTCCATGTGCACAGATCACTATGTTCTATTACATTAAAAATCATAAATACTACAAAATAGTTTTATGTTGGCATAAGCACCTTCCCCAAAACCTTGGGATGAAGAGCAGCAGAGTGATCTCACAGTGCCTGAGGACGCAAACACTAGAGCTCTGTCTTGCTTCTCAGTGAGCCTATTTTCAGGGCAAGGCCAAGAGCTGTAATTCCCATTTAGCAGGCCACAGTTGCTTTCCAGAGTCATTTTCAGAACTATATAGCAGGTTTGAAGGGTTTATTTGAGCACATGTGGTACAATGGGAAATAATTCAGAAACACATTCTGACACAGGATGTGGATATCGAAAGCCATTAGAAACATTTACAACTTTTACCAAAATGTAAGCTTGAGAGAATTTGTAGTGAAATTCACTTCTGAGATAACTTAGGTTGTATGTTTTATAACTGTCTAGGAACAAGGAGTGCAGTCTCCTAGGAATTAAAAAGCAGGAAAACCTACAATCTTAAAAGAGATGGAATTAAAATTATCGTACCCTTGGCATGTTCCTAGAACTTTGCACCTGAAGAGAGCCAGGGCATAAAATTCTCTACCAGACCACAGTTACTAAAGCTTTGTGTGATGGATGAGGCCTCAATTTAATAAAATGTTCCTCTACTGAGCAACACAGGCACAAGCAAATGGCCAGGTATATTCCCATCTGTGGCTCTGTATGCAGGAGAAGGAAGAAATTCGGGTTCCCACCAGAGCTCTGCTTGAGTTCTTTAAGCGAGCTGCTGACAGGCCCCAGAAAACTTGCATTTCCCACTGAACTGAATATGCTCTGGATTTGGTGAGGAAATGCAGGCTTACCTAATCAGCCCAAATACTCCATCATTTTGTTGTAACCCGGTCTAAAGGGAATTGATTACCTCAGAGCACTGGAGAAATTGCCCTTCTCCAATCAACAAGGAAATTAATTTCAACTTCCAGTCCATTTATGTAATTACATAGTATTTAACAATGTTCCATAGGTGAAGTTGATGTGAACAAGTTTTCAGCAATCATCTGGAAGGTTCTACCATTTTGCATGAAAAGAAAAACAAAGAAAATGATCCCCGGACTTGAACTTTGGAGTTCAATATATCTTTACTTTTGTCTCTTTATCCAAGGAAATCAGCTACAAATTGCTTATGAGGGTCAGCGTACATCTTCCACAGAGCAAAGATTTCATAAATCCTCTCAAGCAGTTCAAGGCAGAAGGAGCATCATGAGCACTGAAATTTCAGAGGGACAAAAAAGAGGAAATTGTGATGGAGATAACATATCTAGGGCAAACTTACACACCACTGAATTTCCATCCCTGTGACAATTTCTGGAAACAAAGCTGAGGAAATCTGTATTTCCTCTGTTAGCAAAGGACTGATTTTTCTGGGCTCCATGCTAAATCTGTAATGGATCAACTGCCAACTCTAGTGTGCTCCATACTTCAGGTTTTAGGAACAGGTTTGTAACTCCTGATCCAGGAGCTCAAGCTGTTCCAAAGTGAGGTAGATTTCCACCAGAGGTATTAAGAGTTGTCAGTGAGCATTACTAAGGTAAGTACTTTGAGCCAGCCAGTAATCTGGAGGCAGTTCAATATCACTTGCAAAATTGACATCAATTGAAAAAAAAATAAACACCACTCTTGCATTTGTTCAAGAATAAGCCATTGGAGATCCAGCTGATATTAATCATCCAGAAGATTGCCTTAAAAATAAACATGTAAAAAACCATGTTTTTTATCAGTTGCAAAATCATACAAATCCTATGGTAAATACATGAAAAAATACTGGGTTTTTTTTTCAAAATTACTGTATTTATCAATTTTCTTAAAAGGTAAAGCACAGCTTTCTCATAAGTTTTTGTTCAGCTGCTAACCATCTCTTACTTTTCTCTCACTGAGATAATTTTTTTTTTCATTTTCTGTGGTAAAGCATAAATGGGATTAATTTACATTTGCATTTGTGCCTCAGCAGAACCTGACAAATGACACTGGAATTTAATGATTGTTCACTTATCTTGGTATTTGAACAAACCATGGTTTGTTCTTCCCTCTCAGGCGGGGGAAAGGAAAAGCAAAACAAGCAAAGCTACTCAAGGTTCCCTTCCTCTCCAGAGCTGTATGTAATCCTATAATACTTAAGACACAGTAAACTGCTGGGTTTTTATTTTGTTTTCAACAGAAGCCTACTTTAATGCCTTGTATAAAAAGGTACTGTGCATGTGTTCACAGATTTTTGAGCTGTGCTTTTCAACTGATAGGAGTGTACTATACTACATTTCACAGTATGGAGGATTTAAAGCCTAATATTAAATATTTATAGTATACACAATATAGTGTTTTGCTTATGCTAAATCTCACATGTGTCAATAGTGTTATTTAAAACTGCTTGAACTGAATTATTTGAATCAATATTCAATTAGTACCAGATTTTTTATAAATCTGCCTGAAAAATGCCATCCACTCCTATGCTGGCACATAAGTATCTAACAAGCCATATTTCACTCACAAGAAATCACTAGAAACACTAGCTATTTATGATTAAGTCAGAAAGAGACAGCATAATCAATGCTGTCCAAATTTCTGAAATATGACCAAAATTTTTGTACAGAACAAGATTTTGAACACAAGTAAGTTCTATCATATGTATTTAGTTTGACCTATCTCAAATCATTTTGAAAGATATCTTCTTGCAATGACTTCATTAAAGAGGAATGGCAATAAAAAATGATTCTTAGGTTCCTTCACATATGTTGATTTTATGGTTAGATATTCCTGCATTGAAAGAAAAGAGTGAGATCCAAAGTAGTTAATAAAATAATTCTTTTCAGCTTTTCTATACAATATATTCTTAAACAGTATGTAAAACTTTCCAGAATAATACAATGGAAAAAAATCTTCTTAGCTCCCTCTTTTTCTTTTTTTTCATTTTTTTTTAATTTTTATTTTTCAAGGAACTACACTTTTAAAAATCAAGACTTATTTCAGACTAGTAAGAAGTCTGAAATATGTGATAATATGTGGAAAATGTTTGAAGCCATAAAATAGGCTCAGCTTCATAATCATTCAAACATAGACATTTTATATAGCCTTAAATTTAACATAAGCCTATTTCAAAATATACAGGTATATAAATTTTTCATATCTCAAGAGTATGATATTTTAAAACTAATGCAGAGCTAGTAGAAGCCATTAAAATGACAGTATTAGAGGCCAATAGCCTTACCTTACCTGGAGGTCTCGCTAAGACCATAAAAAGCAGATTGTCAAAGAAATTCTAACCTGAGGAGGTCTGCTTTATGATTGCCAGAAACACAGGAAGCTAAAATAGTGTCCAAACTAAACAAGTTTAGACCTGCTTTTTCCTTCCTCCAATTTCATGTATTTTTCTTTCTGGCAGCCCATAGCATTATGGAAACCTTAATATGGGAAGGGACTTTTAGAGATCATCTAGTCTAACTTCCTGCACACGCAGGGTCACCTAGAGCACATGGCACAGGACATGATTAATCGTAGCCATTTCTTTGAGGAAGATTACACTGATAATCATTCTGTAGGACCTCAGTGCCTTTCTAGGAAGCAGAGACTTTTTCGGGGCATGCATTGTTTCCTCTTCCTCTTTTTACTCCTGGCAGAACCTCTGTATTCCACATATATTGCTATATTGCACATATCTTCCCATGAAAAACTGGAATTGTCTAAGGTCATAAAATTCAACTTCAGCATATGTCAGCCACATCAGCAACCATCCAAAGGGTCTGGCCTTGCTCTTTTCTTCCTAAAGGTATTTATTCAGTAAAGAATATTTCCTTCTGTTGTTTACCTGCAGAGAATCCACAATTTCATTATCAGCACTGATGAGTCCAGGCCTCCCAGAAGGAGCAAGTCTACTTGCATTTGCCTTTATTGTAAAGCCAAATTTCTGAATCTATTGTAAAGATCAGCACACCATACAGTCTTCGTTACACTGCTTTCATAGCATGTGTCTTCAATTCTTCCTATTTTTCCCTGAGACAGCATCTAAAGTAAAACTGATATCCTAGCAGGTGATCTAACAATTTCCAACTATTTCTTTTTAGTGCTTTGTTTAACTGTGACAATGTGAGGATGCTTCTGCACTCTCAAATTGAGCATCCATTAAGCCTCAGTGTTTGGCTGACAGCTAGTGAATGCAGATTTTCAAACATGACTGACTTAGAGACAGATCATGTCCTAGCACTCATATGTGCTGTGAAAAAATTACCAGTGGAACATCTGGATGTGAAGCAAGTCTTCCCTCAACACTAAGAGCTGAAAGATGCCAACAGAAGGTTGAAATACTTGTGGCTTCCAAAAGCTAGTGTGGCTTTAAGGGCTGACTTGAGCATCTTTGCGGTCCATAGCAGAGGAAGGATTATCACACTGCAGAGTATTGAAGGAAGTATCATTTGCTCATGCTCTGCTTTTACTCTTACTTAGGCAACCACTGAGGGATAAAGTAAGTGGTAAAGCTACTTTCAGCCTGATGTATTCCAACCATTGTTGGACCTTCTATGACCTTTCATGGAATTAAAGATCCGACAAGGTAAGATGCAAGAAAGATGGAAAATTATTACAAAGAAGTGAAAACTAGTCCAAACCGGGCATCTGTATTTTTAAAGCAATAGGAAATGTGGAGTACACATTTTATTTGCTGTTTCAGTTGTCAGTACTAATCCATCTTCAATACCCTGGTGACTGCTTTTTTGACCAATACATAAAATCAACTGACTCTTCATATTTCCATATAGATAAGGGACTAGCCAAAGTAGTACATTTGAGAGGGTCAGGTTCTTCTCTTTTCACTCTAGAAAAGATGGCTTATTTCAGAAAAAGTATGTCAAAAGTGTGCATTAGTGCTCTAGGCAGTCTCTACTCTGAAGGTGAGCTATTTTGCTGTTCTTGCACAATCATAAAAATAATTAACGCATAACCAAGAAATACTAAACAGAACCTTACTCTGCAAATTGAAATAGATACTCTTAAAATCACACAAATAATGTAAAGCAATGCAGGAAAATGCAGTACCCTTTCATAAGCTTTTAGATGTTATATCCTAAGTTTCTTTGCTTGCTTTGAGGAAGTTATATATTGTATGTTATATCCTAAGTTTCATTGCTTCCCATTATGTGTCTAGGGAGGGGTATTCAAAGAGTTTTGCTGAGAGTTGACAAGATTCAAAGCTAAAAATTTTAATCTGTCATTAGAAACGTCTTTAGCACTTAGGTGATTTGTTTATATTTTTCATATTTTATTACATGATATTTTCTAATTAGTTATTCAGGACTGCACTTGCTGAGACATCTGGCAATGTAGTCTGATATAACAGTCGTGTGTTGGCAGGTTGGAAATGGATGGAAAACAGCAGACATGATTAATTTGTCTTCTTGTGATTTATTTGTTCTTCGGCTAATCACTAGAATGTCCTAAAGGAGTCATTCCTGCCAATCCAAGTCTGTTGTGGCCCAGCGTAACTAGGGACAACTTGTGCTATCTCTGATGCCTTTTAAAATGATATTGTGTTTTGTCACACAGCCTTTCAGCCAGCTCACTGCAGAAAGTTTGTGAAAGGACTACTTTCTTTCAGGGCATTTATGACTGCCTTAAATGAGGCTCAAGGAGCTTTACTACTTTGGCAGTCTAAAAACTGTTTTACAACTTCTATATGTCCCCTCAGAGCAAATAAAGGCTCAAAAGGAAAAGAGTCCTGCTTAGGATTCTCATGCTTTCTACCAGGAAAATAAACATGCATACAGTGAAGCAACTCATTCTATTTGTATGCTATGTAGTAGACAGCTCTCTCATCTCTCCCTGACTCTGCTGGTTTGTCTGAGGGCCATCATCTCTTTGTGGAATTATATCTGCCATCCCTAATTGCTATGCTTCAAGGACATGTTTTTATAATTGGACAAGAGCCAGAACAACAAGCCTATGTAAAACTCTCAACTGTATACCTTTTGCCAATTTTAATGCTGTTTAACCTCAAGGAATTCTGTTTTGCTTTGAAACACTTCATTGTTTTGATTCAGATTTTCTTTTAATTCCTTTTCATCATTTAAGTGAAAGTTCTGCCAATTCCATTGACCTGGTGAAGGGCATAATTTTAATGGATGAACATGTCCAATTTCCTCATTACAGGTACATTTTGAGCCATCATATCTCAAATTTCTTGCTACACAAAGTCAAGTTTGGTTAAACCTCTGGATTTAACATGCTGTATGGAATCCTAGTTCAGAATTAAAGACAGTTAAGTGAATAGGAGTGCCTCACAAGTCGATGGCCAGGTCCAGAGAGCGGTAGTGAATTGATTTAAATCTAGTAGGTGATCGGTCATGAGTTCCCCAGGGGCTAGTGTTGGGGTCATCTCTCTTTAATATCTTTATCCGTTATCTGGATGAGGGGATGGAGTGCATTCTTAGCAAATCTGCAGATGACACTAAGCTGGGAGTAGGAGTTGATTGTTTGAAGGTAGGAAGGTAGGAAGGGATCTGGACTGGCTGGATTGATAGGCTGAGACCAAACATATGAGGTTAATAAGGCTAAGTGCTAGTAGGTCTTGCACTTTGGTCACAACAACCCCCTGCAGCACTACAGGCTTGGGGCAGAGTGGCTGGAGAGCTGTGGGGCAGAAAAGGATCCCGGGTGCTGGTTGACAGCTGGCTGAACACAAGCCAGCAGTGTGCCCAGGCGGCCAGGAAGGGCAATGGCATCCTGCCTTATATCAGGAACAGAGTAGCCAGCAGGACCAGTGAAATGATTGTGAAGCTGCACCTTGAATATTGTGTTCAGTTTTGGGCCCTTATCTGCAAGAAGGACATTTAGGTACTGAAGCATGTCCAAAGGAGGGCAATGAAACTAGTAAAGGGGCTGGAGCACATGCCTTATGATGAGGAGATGAGGGAGCTGGGATTATTTATTCTGGAGAAGGGAGGCTCAGAGGTGACTTCAGCTCCCTCTACACCTGAAGGGACATTGTAGTGAGGTGGGGTCGATCTCTTCTCCAGAAGAAGAGGAAATGGCCTCAAGCTGCAGTAGGGAAGACTCAGACATTAGGAAGGATTTCTACACAGAAAGTGTGCTGAAGCACTGGAATAGGTTGCTCAGGGAAGTGGTGGGGTCACCATTCCTAATAGCATTAAAGAAATATGTAGATGAGGCACTCAGGGACATGGTTTAGCTGGCATGGTGTTGAAGAGTTTATGCCTGGACTTGATGATTTAAACGTTCTTTTCCAAATATTATGATTCTATCATTCTCCATAGAATTCAACCATAGATGCTTGCCATTGAGGCAGGGATCTGCCCATGCACATTTGCAATATTACTGCTGTTCTTTCCTTAGCATGATAAGCCGTGTCATGGCTTTATCCTATATATCTGGAAAAAAAACATATATTGCATCTCACACTGACTTGATCGTACAATACATCTCCATAATACCTAAATGGTTTCTTAGATTGAAATCTTTCTTTATTTAGCACTCTTGGAATAGCATATTGTGTTTTTTCATACTTTCTCTCCTTCACTGCATGCTCCACTAAGTGGAATGGTCACAGAAATATAGAACATTGTCATAGAGTAACTCATAGTCTGTTTTAAAAAATGGGGAAAACAGTCTACATTTTGATGACCAAATGGAGAACATATTGTTGAAAAATATTAGTACTTACCACTGCTGCTATTTGTCTGAAATACATTACAACTGTGATCTTATACTGACTAGAGTTGTAATTCTTTACTGACACAAAGTAAATAGAAAAAGATCTTTTGAACATTTTATTAGTAACTCCTGTTAATTCTCTGAATTAAAGCTAGGCAAGCTAGTTGATTATATTTATTGAAATTAAAAATAACTATGCAATTGACTATGCAAATCTTTAAATCCTGCTTTTTGAATTTTGCTTTTGTGTAATAAGCACATGCAAATTGTAACACTGTGTGATTTTTATGTTAAAAAATCCTTCACAAAGGCAACTGTTTGTTATTTCACTGTTAATTTAAAAATACAGAAGAGAGAAATCTCCTATCCATCTTCATATGTTTTAGAAAAGTTCTTGTTCTTGTTGTCTTGATTCAAAGATGAGGAAACCAAGAAGGATGGAAATGAATTAGCCATAATCATGTAGTAGGGAATACTGCATGATATACTACTGTAGGACCCTAGTGACCTTTCAAATAATGACCCCATGATGTTTCCTGAACGTTGCTCCTAAAGGGAAATGATGCAAGAAGAAAATATGTAAAGGCAAGGAGAGGTTGGTAAAAATGAACCTATGCCTCATGTCTGGAGCTGCCGATAGAAAGCAGGTTCTTTTCACTTTATCAGACTTTGTTTGGGAAGGTAGGCTTCATCAGCAAATCTCCTGGTGCCGTGCCCTGTACTCCTATTGAGAAAGTGGGCTTGAAAGGTAGTATAATAGACACCATAGCAAAACAACCACACAACATTGGTAAGGCTTTTACATAAGTTGCATGAAATGGGGTCACGGAGAGTGATGAGTAGTGATGGATGGAGGGAGGAGCCCAGGAGAGATGGGGAGGGGAAAAAAAAGATTTACAGGTTTTTGTTTTCCTATTATAAACTGGCTATTGCTCTGATTTAATTAGCTGATTCTGGAGCTAATTCAAGTTTTAATTAGCAAACTATTCCTACTAATTATAAGCCAATTTGCCATGGAAGGCTTTTAACTGGTGTAATCATCAGTGTTATTAATGTCCATGACTGCTACGGGGAACACTCTCTGTAGCTAATATGAGTATCTTCTGTGTCAAGCCACTAATCCATTATATTCTGACTCTTTTTCCTACTGGAAGCATTGTTAAAGTTTGCTTGTTTGCTTCATGTCTGGCGTATGAAATGGGGCTGAACATCCCTTTCAGCTAGTGAAGCACTCCTACGGGATTTGAATAATTTGGATAGTTCAGTCTGCTGAGATGCCTTATGTCTGAACTGTGCCTCACCCCTGCCCTTTGTGGTATAGTCTTTTCATAAAAGCAAAAGAATGCATCAACATAAATAGAATTATCCTTGTAGGCAGTACAGGCAAACACAGAACGTATTCCTCAAATCAATCATGCAATTGATGATGTATGTAAACATCAACAAATATATTTCAAGGGTTAATTTTCATGAGACTTTTATGGGATTGATGCCCACAAATCACAAAGTACGGACATATGGAATGATTATTTTCTAAATACTGTTTTCAGATCTTAATAGAATTGCAACTCTTGCTGTTTTCCTTATGCTGAGAGCCAACAGTATGTGAGGAGTGGGCATGTAATAAATCTTTTTATTTTTTTCCCTGTCTTATTTTTAAAATGGTCCTGATGACCTCAATCAACCATTTGAAAATACAGGGAAAGTGCTATTTGTAATATATTTTCTTGCTTGTTTTTTTCATCAATATTCTCACTAAGTTTTCACTATTTATAAACATTTGCATGCTGAACTCCTTGCAAATCCAAAAGAATTACTCAGAGTACTACGGTTGTTCATTCTTCTACTTGACTAATGAGCAATTTTTGAAACAAGACAAAATTAAATTTTGCTTCAGAAACCCCAAAAGCCAAAGTGAAGTCTGCAACTTGATCATAAGAAGTTCCACAGAGGGAAGAAAGAATCAAATACCATACATGATCATCACAGAAAATAAGTCTTAAGATGCCAATGGAAAGCTGAGCAAAAAGCCCCAAAGTAGGTGTTTCTTCTGCAAGATGTATTCCCAGTCCATAACCGTGTGCTCCTGCCTAAAACTTGGTCAGCAGATTTGTATGCTATGGTTGGGGATTTCTGTAGAAAGGAGAGAGTATTTTAACAAAATATTTGTGACTGCTTTTCCTCTGCAATAAAAATAGTTGGAAAATTTACCGGTCAAATCCTTTAGCATAAATAATCAAAACTCTTCCAAGAATAACCATTCTTTAAGATTTGATGATTTACATAAAAATTGCTATCTCAAACTTGTGAATAAGTAGTCTACTACAGCTTTTACAATTATCTGACTTTTTTCTCCTATTAAAAATACAGTTTTTATGAAATTTTAATCTACCTAATCATTTTATTCTTCATAAAAAGTCTTTAGGCTTAATAAACTTTTAATTTATAATGTTTCTTTTTTCAATGGAAATCTGCAGGAATTTTACTTTCACATCAAAAAATGAATTCACTTGATTGTTTTCAGCTTTAAATGAAAAGCAATTCATATCAATTTTACAGATAAAGATATTTTTAAAGATATGATGCACCTCAGAAACAATCATTTTTATTCCTCCTTATAAATTCCAAACGCTAGCTAGAAAGACTGACATAGTGTGAATAAAAACAAAAAAAAACAAAAGACTGACATAGTGTGAATAAAAACAAAAAAGTAAATAAAGAGCCCTTTTAACAACTATGTATCTAAACTCAAAGGGCTTTCAATATATTTCCTATTAAAAATCCCATTTGTCACTTAAGACAGCTTCTAGTCTCAAAAGATTTCTTTTTTTTTTTTTTGATAAATACCTTGAAAGTAAGTTTCATCATTTTATATTGTCATACCACGTAGGAACAATAAACACTATTCCTTGTGAGTGCTCCAGTGAGCATCTGGGATTCATCTTGAGTCCATAGTTTGCATCAGGAGGTAACTGTGGTACCTCCACATAACTCTAGTCTGCTCAGCATTTTGCTTTCATTTAAGTTGTGTGTGCAAACATCTTTCCCTTTTTAATCACTAGAAGATGAATTCAATAACTATTTCATTAATGAACATTGGCAAATAATTTTTTCCTTAAGCCCACTTTGAGAACGTGGAAAGCAAAGGCTGATGCATCTGTTTGCAAAGACAGCAATGCAGGGCTCTGTACAAACCAAGTGGAAGGAGTTTATGGACAGTGCTTTGGCATCAGGGATAGCAATAGTCCCATGACAACAAGAGACATTACAGCATTGGAGTTAAAAACTTTTCCACATATGCTATGTAACTGTCCATGGCTGCAATCATTACGCTGCTTCTGGGTGAGGTGATAGGCAATAAACTAAACAACAAGCCAATTAAATCACTATATATGTGTGCTGTAGATGAGGCAAGAGCATGCACAAGCGTCAATATTTGCACACTGGGAATCATACCTCCTCATGTCAATGTAAAAAATGAAAAACAAACCTGCATGCAGTAGATAATTCTATTAGAATGTCTCCATTTTTTCAGTATCTTTAATAAATGCATTTATATATTGGGAAATTGCCATGTTTATTGACTACCTTGCTCACTGCAGGTCTTTTTGTATGGTCAGTTTGGTCCTTAGGAACCTGCTCTGAAAATGCCGATATCAGTGTATTATGTTACTTCCTTTATCAGCATGGAAGGTACAACCACTGGAGCAGACTTGAACTGTAAAATCTGAAGTGCACAAAAGTTTCACACTTGATATGCCATATTCTTGGAAAGCAATAACACATGACACTGATCATTTTCAAGGGAAGTTCATATTGCCTCTTCTGGGCTTTCATATAGATAATTTGCAAGTATAGCTGGGAATTGGGATTGTCCCAAAGCTTTTTGAGAACTTAGTTTTTAAAGAACGAATATCTTTGGTCATTCTTAATAAGATAAAGGAATTTAAAAAGGGGTGAAGAGGGAAAAAGTAATTAATTTAAACATGACTTTTAAAGATAACTATAACCTTGAAGGAATGTGCAGTTTAAAATAAGTTTGGGGCAAGTCATTTGAAATTCTCCTTATTGTTAATTCCGGTATTAGAGAGTGTACTGTTTTGCCTCCACCTCCCCTGCTATTGCCTCCTTTGTAGCTCAGGTGGTGTGTTTTTGTGTGGAATACGCAGGTCTGTTTGCAGGGAAGTGAGTGTAACCTAAGAATTCAGATTCAGACTTCACTGCAGGATCTCTTCAGAGAGAGCAGCCAGCAAGGAATGAACGAGCTGCAAAATACAGATTTCCTTGGATAACTAGCGTATCTATTTAGTCAGGAGAGTAAAAGTAAACAAATTAACTCTGAAATCCAAGGGGCATGGTTTAGCATATGTAAAATGTTACAGAGCCATGAAGCCAAAACTATGTCTCTGCCAGCAAATGTTGGCTAGCTACCTGTCTGGCATCATATCCTTACGTTTAAGTTAAGTTTTTGCCCTGTGAAATTACTCTCTGCCAACTCTGTGGCAGTCACAAAGCTGGGGCAGTACCAGTGTCTGTGCAGGATGTATCTGAAGCCTGATCCAGAGTGGCAGAAGATGAAATTTGAGCTAAACGCATTTTGTCACGGGTTTTCTTTTCAAAGGGTACAAGGGTATCATTTTTGAGAGCTATTTCACTCAACATTCACACACCAAACTATACAGAGTGCAGAGGGTGTTGTAACTTTACCAGCAACAGTCAAGATTTCCATAATTTTTTTTGTGTTCTGTTCTGAAAAATTCAATTTTTGAAAAAACAAAAAGAAAGAAACTCTCCTAGTTTTACTGGACTAAAATTGTAACAAATAAAATGCTTTAGAAGCATCAAAATGTTGATAGCTTAAAATAGGATTTTCAAAACATAAAGCTTTTAAAAATCTTTGAAAAATCTTTATATATTTTTCCTCATTTTTTTAAAATTGATCTATTCTCAAAAGGAACTGCAAACAAATAAGCCTTTCCAGGATAAGAAACAAGACTGTCCTTGGCCTCTTTGCCGTCATTGACGATCAATATATGTCACTATAGGATCCTGTTGATGTTTAGTGCCACTAACCTTGAGAAGCACTCTAGTTCAAGTCTGCTGCACAGATTGCTTGGCTTAAAGAAGCACGATGTGATGCAGCCATTGCTGCTGCGCTGATTTTACGCATTGTGGTGAGAGGGCCACTTTGTCTAACACAACCTCTCTTCACCGCCACCACCCCAGCTTTACACCTCTTTTATATTTGTTTATGTTTGACTTGAAAGGTTAACTCAGCATTTCCCTCTCAGGATGGTGACTAGAGCAGGCTGCCTCCAAAGGGAGTTTGCAGCTAATCAGGAAATAGAGCCCCTTCAACATCTGGCTTTTATTTGCAGAACTTTGCATCTGCGTGATGAGCACGGGGAGTAGAGACAGGAGCAGCACTTTGATCTGAAACTGCTGAACGCTGCCTGCATGACAGAGGGTGCCATTAATGTCAGAGGGGACTCCAACACCAGTATCGACTAATGGCTTCCTGTGTTAAACCTATGTGCTTTTACCAAGACTTGCTAGTCACCGCACCATAGCAATTAGTCATTCCAGGGGCTGCCACACGATATCTGATGTGGATGCTCTGGAAGCTCAGCTCTTAGTTAAGTGACAAAAATTAGGCCTGGATGTTACAGCATCTCCTTCCACAAGGTGTCCATATGCAGAGAGAATGTTGAAGGATCTCTGGGGGCCTGGGGACAGTTAAACACAATATACTGCTCGTAACAACATCCTGCAAATAAATTTTGTGATGGTTTTTCTTCTTGTCCAAGCAGGGAAGCTCATTTAACTCCTACAGCTTCATGCTCAACTCAGTTTAGGATTTAATTTTTTCCTCTCATTCCTCAATGGGTATGAGTGAAATCTCTCTTTAGAAACCACCCAGAAAGCAACACAGGGTGAGCAAACAGTGTTTTGGGACCAGGTCCTTAGCTGGAATAAATCTTTCAGCATTTATGAAGGAAAAATATCTTGGTTTAGCATTTGCTGGCACAGGACAAGAACTGCTTTGCCATAAGCACTACCAAGATTTTTTGATACACAGTGTTATTTTCTAGCGTGTATTTAATCTATATCTGCTATTGGTTCGATACTGATGAGGCACACCTAGAGAACCTTGTCTTGTTTTAGAATGTTTAATTATGGAAGAATTTTGTTTTCTTTTTTTCAGCAGAAGGCAAATCACAGAATCACAAAATGGTTAAGGTTGGAAGAGACCTCTAGAGATCATCTAGTCCAACCCCATGCTCCAGCAGGGACACCCAGAGCATGTGACACACGGTGGCATTCAGGTGGGTTTGGAAGAGCTGCAGAGAAGGAGATTCCACAACCTCCCTGGGCAGCCTGTTCTAGGGCTCCATCACCATCACAGGAATGAAGTTCTTCCTCAGGTGGAGATTGCACTTCCTGTGTTTCAACTTATACTCATCACCCATTTTCCTATCACTGGCACCAATGAGGAGTTTGGCTCCTTTGTCCCTACATTCACCCTTCATGTATTTATTCATATTGATCACATATGAATCCAGGTTGAATAGGCCCAGCTCACTTAGTCTTTCCTCATAAGAAAGATTCTCCAGTCCATTAATCATCTTTGGTGCCCTCAGCTGGACCCTCTGTAGAAGCTCCACGTCCCTCTTGTCCTGGGGAGCCCAGAACTGCTCCCCATACTCCCGGTGCGGCCTCCCCAGAGCGGAGCAGAGGGGCAGGATTCCATCCCTCCCCCTGCTGGCAACATCTTCCTGATGCAGCCAGGAGCCCATTGGCCTTCTTGGCCATGAGGGCACTGCTGCCTCATGGGTAACTTGGTGTCAACCAGGACTCCCAGGTCCTTCTCTGTGGAGCTGCAACTGTCTCAGGTCTGTGCTGGTGTCTGGAGTTATTGGCAGGGCCCTGCATTGTCCTTGTTGAACCTCATGAGGTTCCTCTCTGCCCAACTTTTCAGCCTGTCCAGGCTGCACATCACGCATTCCACTGAGTTAGATACTGACCTCAAATTTGCTCAGGGTGACTCTGTCCCCTCAGCCAAATCATTGATGTACAAGTTGAAATTACAACTCTTATCATTATACTAATTTTGCTATATATAATTTCCCTATGGAATCATAGAATCATTATAGTTGGAAAAGACCTTCAATAGCATTGAGTCCAACTGTAAGCTTTTCAGCATCATGCCTGTTAAACCATGTCCCTACATGCTTTAAGCTGAGGGGAAAGGGTCATTAGCTGCTGCTGCTGACCTGAATGGTTCTAATTTCATATATGTATATTATATGAGGAAAAGGTATCAAAGGGGCTAAGTAGCACAAGAGCATCATCTAGGACACTGGCAGTTTTAGCAAGGAATTTTTGCTGTAGGCTGATGGAGAGTGAGTTCCTAGCTTCATATTTCAGGCTATACTTAAGAGATGAGGAACGCAAGAGGCACTGACGACCCGATGCTGACCTGAGGTGCGATGGGTGATGTGGCTGCTGCTCTGCAAAGTGGCGATGTTGAAAACTGCTTGCATGGCAGAGCTGTCCAGCTCCCTTCTAAGACTGTAATTAGAAAGTCCGTATAACTTCTAAGGAAAAAAACTCTGAATCGGAAAAAAAACTCTGAATTAAAAAAAAAATCAAAACACATATATGCACATACACACATACACAAAATAACTTCTGCAGATTTCACCAGGCAGTGCCAACTTTTATCAAAACCAGATACTGAAAAGCTAGGAAATAAATAGTTAAAGGCATTATAAATCTTATTGGAGCCTTTGTAATATATGCAGATATGTTGCTTTTATTGAGTGGTAAAGACTCCTCACAGCACATAGAGGGCAAAGGAGAGCAAGAAATAATGGGTCATCAGATTATTAAATTAAAGGAATGAAAGGCATTGCCCCTTCTTGTTAATTATTCTTAGTTAATTACTTAGATGTATCTATGAGTTTAAGGGAAACATGTAAGAGAGATAATTTAAAAGTTTGGGCACTTTTGCTCCATATTAAAAAGAAAAAGAAATAAACACTTTTGTTCTCCATGAAATTAAAGGAAAACTTTTATCAGTGTTTCACTGCAGCAGAAGCTTAAAGATAAGCATAAACATAAATAATTTGCTCTTTCCACATCAAAACTAGTATGCTGGCTTTCTAACTTGAATGAAGTTTACCTATATTCCAACTACTTCTTGAAAATAATTTCAGGAACCATAGGTTTTGAGTATCTTAAAAGAAAAAAGAACACCAGATCAGACCTCAAAGAAGGGTTTCATTATATTTATTACCTTTAGGGTTGTTTTCACCTCATTTCATTGGTTTTCTAAACTTCTTTCCCACTGAGAAGGGTGATAAGCATCCAGTAGCTTGCTTTAACTAGCAACAAGCATGTGCTAGTAAGTGCATGGTATCCAGGAAAATCTTATTCAATCACTTGCACCTAATCAAGAAACAGAGCTAAATTTAACACAGCAAAAATGGAGTGGAGGACAAAACAGATGGAGCTTTTTTCCAGCAGGCAAAGCAAAGAGTTCTTTGGAAGAGGTTCAGAAAGCTCCTGTTAAGAACAAGAAGTAAGACAGAGTGGCCATCAACAAATGGTGAAAGCACTCTTGTAAAATGGAGTCTCATGATAAATAATGGGGAAGTGTAACATTTTTGCAAGGGCAATTTCAAGGCAGCAAAGCCCAGCTCCAAACGCTGCTGTGTGGAAGCAGAAGGGAAGCATTCAAGAACATCTACATTTTTTGTGATTTAGCAGCAGTGTAACTGTCTCACACTGGCTAGGAGTTGCTGCCAGACATTCAGCACTGTATATTTTTCTTCATGTTATTGAGAGTGAAAGGTTAGACAGAGGCAGGGTTTATAAAAAGCAGACTTTGCTCCAAATATTTTTGTTTAACCTTAAAAAAAATCCCAGCTTCAGTGACAGATTCCAGGACTTGAGGAAGCAGGAAGTATGAGGCATATTTGCCTTTCAGTTATTGCATTTATTCTGCCCTAATTAGAAATCCTGTTGTGCCAAATTACAAGGAAAAAAAAAAGGTTTTAATTTAGATGTAGCACCAAAGCCTTAATCCCTCCCTTATCAAAGTGTACAATCAACAAAGTATAGCAGAATGTTCCAGTGCCTTTGGAGCTGAGGTAATGTTATTATATGTCACAGTGTAGCTTGACATAGAGAGGAAAAAGAAAAACCCTTTGGTTCTCTTATTACCTCACAGCTTGTGTAATTTGGCCACAGAGAGGTGCTGTCATCAGCTTTTGCACTTACTTACACAAGTGAAGTCCCCACCAGCACTTGTCAAAAACTGAGGAAAACACTTTAATTCCACTGCATTTTCAAAAAGGAACTTTTGAGTTGCATATCCCAAATAAAGAAGGAAAGAGACATTGCTAGTTTGTTCTGTTTGATTTTCTCATGGTGCTTTAACAGACATAAAAATGAAGGGTGTATCAGAGGAATCACAGTTTGTCTTACAGCTTCAGCCAACATACGAAAGCTTACAGGAAAACACAAAAATTTCAAATTTAAAAAATGTGTTTGTGCTTGCATGCTTTTCAACCTTGATGTTCTAAGTGCAGCAACAGACCATTTCTCGTCAATGGAGAAACGAAGCCTTGTCAAATTGCTTCTTTTACTCAACTATTTGGGGAAGTTATTCTGGGCTCCCCAGTATAAGCAGGACATGGAGCTTCTAGAGAGGGTCCAGCGGAGGGCAACAAAGATGTTTAACGGACTGGAGCATCTCTCGTACGAGGAGAGACTGCGAGAGCTGGGCCTGCAGCTTAGAGAAGAGAAGGGAATCTTATTAACATGTATAAATACATGTATAAATACATGAAGGGGGGCTGTAGGGAAGAGGGGGCCAAGCTTTTTTTGGTGGTGGCCAGTGATAGGACAAGGGATAATGGGTGCAAACTGAAGCACAGGAGGTTCCACCTGCAGGTGAGGGGGAACTTCTTTACTGTAAGGGTGCCAGAGCAGTGGAACAGGCTGCCCAGGGAGGTTGTGGAGTC
>JAUBOD010000162.1:76315-86362 GCA_032353885.1 Nothura maculosa
GAGATGCTCCAGTCCCTTAATCATCTTTGTTGCCCTCCGCTGGACCCTCTCTAGAAGCTCCACGTCCTTCTTATACTTATATCCTTGAGATAGCTTTTCATGAGCACAGAGTCGTGTGTTAGGAGGCCTCATGGTAGTTCCTGTTTTCCTTCAAGATCTTTAATAGCTCAGGAACATGGATTTTCAGTCTCATAATAAGGTACACTGTACTATCATGGGACTATCAGGGTGAGTACAGGAGGCTAATTTCACTATTTATGTAAGCGTAAGTGTAAGGAAGGGACATAAATAAGAAGGCTGTGCTAGGCCATGTAGAACCCTTTGGGGTAGGTATTTAGCTCCAAAGAGTTGTGCTGTACAGACAGACTGCATGATGACTGCATGTCTTTTACTGTATTAACCTTCACAGGCTTGACACACGCCAATCTGTAGTGGGATTATCCGTCTGCTGTTAGGTTTGTAAAAAGCTGAAGATTTGCTTACAAAACCCAGACAACAGAATGATCTGAAAACTCATTTCTCTAAAGCAGTTGCTGAAAATGAAATTTAAAGAACCTTTGACACTTCTTAAAAAGATACATGTAGGTTATCTGTGGTTAAGAATTAGAAGGGTATTCAAGCAGATTAAGAGAAGGCCAGAAAAGATGAACACACGGGATTCATTAGCTTGGAAAGAGATAAATGAAGAAAGCATAAGAGACACCTATGAAACCTTGATATCCTGGAGAGGATGGAAAGAACACACAGTGCGTTTGCTTTTCCAGTACAAGAACTGAGTAATATCATATGAAGTCTATTGTAACCAAGCAGAAAGCAACACAGAGTGCATTATCATGCAGTACAGAGCGGAACTGGGGCATCTTTTCCCATGGGATGTTGTGGATGCCTTAAACCCAGATTCTAAGGGTGAGTGTATGAGCTCAGTGCAGCTGGTTTAGGAGGTCCCTAAGCTTCAAAATGTCTGGAAACTAGAATACTTGTAAGAAGCTTTACAAATGTTTGCTGGTTTATAATACATACTTTTCCTTAAGCATCTGATATAACCACTTCCAGAGACTGAATGGAATATCAGCCTAGATCAATCTTTGATCCAACCCAGAAGAGACTTGTGTGACTTCCTTTGTACTGTAAATATGCTCAGATGATCTCACCTTCCTATCCTACACCATGTCTTCTTATATCTAGACTACTGCAAGACAGTCAAAGATAAGAATGGAAAGTAACAGTCATATTGCTTTTAATATTGCAGCTGTCGGATGTGAAATACTTAATTCTTTATCAGGCACTGTGCTTTGAGAGCACTGTTATAGACAAAGCTACACAGAAAAGTGAGCCTTATTTTAATAAAAACAGGAAAAAAGCAGTATGTAACCTTTTATATAATTAGATTCTGAGCACTGTGTTTGCCACTGAGTTTTAAGTGGAAAGAATGAGATATTCTTGTAAATTGAATAATTTGCAGTTAAAATATACTGTCTTCTTTTACATTGCAAGTATGCGTTTGGTTCTTCAAACAAACTCAAAGGAACCATCTGATGCATTTAAACTTTGTGGCTCTGGGACTTGTTGCATGGTTCTGAAATATAACTTGACAAACAACAATGTGCTAAAATGCCTGAAAATTAGAATCTTTCACATATCTCAGCCTAGACACCACAAAATGAAAGAAGAAATATTCCGTAATTTTACAAATGAATGTGTGGGTATGCAAAACACCTTTTCATTAAAAAATCAACTTTTGTTTTAGATTTTACATATAATTCATGTAGGTTCAACACTTTTCAGGTCTGCATCCATAATATAATTTATACTAATGTAGTCATAGATTAACTTCATCAGTTAGCAATTTAAAAAGCTTTTTCTTAAAAAAGGCTTTGAAGTCATTGCTCAATTTCCTTTTCTTTATACATTCTTTACTCCTCCCCTATTAGATAATGTTTAAGGAATGGAAGTGCTAAATAAACACACTGCTTAGTTTGGGCAAATATTGAAGCTATCATGAACATCTAATAAAATATATACTTTAAAGAAATTATGACTGGGTGGTCTTACATTAAAACGTTGCCAGGCACAATTGGTAACAGATAAGGTTGCTCTGTAAAATAGCTGTTTTGACAAAAGCTTTCGCATACTTCAGTTGGTCTTATTTTGTATTGAAGAAAATGGTGTAAATTCTTCTATCATCTATAGCTCTGTATTACCATGATAAGACCATTAGCTCTGCACTATTCACTAATATAAATTTGTTGATACAGGCATATTAACAAAGCAGCATAGATGTAGATAGGAATTCTTCGTTTTTGTTTCAGCATGGACTTGAAAAAGCTTTGGGGCTTTGATCTGTAGCTGACAACATACTGCGCTCATTAAAACCCACATCAAACTTACTGACAGTTTATTTGAATCCTGCCCTTGGACTGCTGAATCCACAGTGCTCATTCTCATTCCTATCCCTGCGTTAGTGTTATCTGAACACATTTGGAAGATATGACTGCAGCATAAGGAACAGGCCAAAAGTACATTTACATTAGCTGCCTTGGGCAACAACACGGGCTCTGTGTAAATCATACCCTGTATACTGAACTGCACGGCTAGCCAGTGCTGGAGCTGGAATTGGGAGGGCCCTGTTACACCATCATATAAGTTAGAGGGATTTGAGTTAATTCTCATATCATTTTCCTTACTGGAGCAAAGGTTTATTCTCTTATTCTCCTTTTCCACTTCATTTTTCCCTTCCTCTTCTGTAACTTTCTCTCCCCCTTCCTTTTTCCTTCCCATCCTTTCCCTTCCCTCTTTCCATCCCCTTCCTTGCCATGCCTTTCCTTTTTTCTCCCCATTTCCATCATCCTGAAATAAGCATATTAGAGCAGTGGTTATGCTCCCTGATAATGAAATTGGTATTCTTATGGTACATCTGCATTCCCTCATGGGTTTTCAGGAATACTGTCTCATTTTTACTGGCTCATAGAGCTCAGTGGTTGTCTGAGTCACCAGTGACACAAAGGAAAAACAGCTATTTTGCAAAAACAAAACAACTTCTGAATACTACTTGAAGGAAATTAAACTGGTATCTGACTGGCTGTTTCCCTTTCTTTGGGGCACACTTCTGAGGTGCTATTGCTGGGTTCGCCATAAAAGATTGTGGATAGGAGAAGAAAAAAAAGAGGAGGAAGAAATCTCTCCATGTCTGTTACTTAGAGGTCTCTCATTTAAAAGAGAACTTCTGCTTTTATCTGGCAAGAATGAGAACACTTAGAAAGATCTAGTCATGAAGGAAAAAGCCATCTACAATGCTTCACATTTCTAGGGCTTTCTGTAGTGTTTCCTGACAAGTGCCTTACTGGCATAGTCAGGGATATATCAGTGTTGAGGGAGAATAATGAAGAGAATAAGTCCACAACTTGACTTTCCACCAGCCAGCTGGAGTTCAAGGATACTTATAGGCATAGACTCATAGCCATAAATATTTTCCTTTCGGGTTCTTTGTCTAATTTAAATCAGGCCCACTGACTTCACTGATCTCAAGAACAACTTGTGGAATTTCACAGACAAACAAGATAATCACAGAATGATTGAGGTTGGAAGGGAGCTTTGGAGATCATCTAGTCCAACATCTCTGCTCCTGCAGGGACACCCTGCATAGGGCAGAGGGTGGCATCCAGGCAGGTTTTGAAGACCTCCAGAGAAGGAGACTTCACAATCTAGAGAGTCTGTTACAGTCTGGGCATCCTGTTCCAGGGTTCTGTCACATTCACAGTAAAGGAGTTCTTCCTCACATGCAAATAATCTTAAGCATTTAGGGATAAATAAAACATACTGCAATTTCTCCTGTATCCTTTATGCACGTTACTTTGGGAGAAATTACTGTATTGGTTTTAGTAGAGACTCTAAACCACTATGACTTACACCCTGCAGCCATGCAAGTGAAATCTTCCTAAGTAGTATATTGCTGTATAGACCACTTCACTCACACAGGTCTGCATGAAGTCTGCAACCGTTGCTCTGGAGGGCAGGTTTCACTTGTCAATCTTACTTGCCACTGTATTAGAAATGTACTTGGGAGAGTCCTGGGAGAAGAGCAGCATTCAGGGCACTGAAGGCCTATTTCCCTTGGTCTCTCATCATCACAGGCAGGCTTATGAAGACCTGATATGGCACTGCCTGTTTCTATGTCTGTCTGCGGGTGATGAGGGGATACTTCAGAGTCTATTTATATGCAGGTTGATTTAAATGGTACCAAGCCATAGAAAAAGGGCATAACTGCTCTGAAGCCCTCAGAGCATCTGCATTTCCTGGTTGTGTACAGAAGACACTGAAGCAAATTGTTTCAATTGGCATAATCAAGTGAATGAATCATAAACCACACAATTAGCAATTCATCCCTGCATGAAGCATCGTCCTCTAATATCACTGTAGTTAGTCAGCTCAGTAATGATATTTTCAATAAAATATCATTTGCAGTAAGATCTTTCTGCTCCTAATCTAACACTAAATTGAGAGGACATTGCTGATTTGTTCCATAAAATAACATTGTTCTCTAACTCTTTAGAACTCAGCCCTATGTATAAAAATCATAAATTTCCTTTGCCAGTGACTTGTCCTCAAGGCATGCCCCTGGCCCTGGGGATAAACATTCAACTCATTCTAATACACTAGACCAGTATGAATCAGGCTGAATATAAGGCATAGATTTCAGGCCATTATCATCAAGGTAGATTTACTCACCAAAAGGTTCTCATTTTTTCCAGACCCAGTTAGTTTTCACACAAAAGTTTACAGTCAGAGGTCATATTTTATCCTTGTCTCTATTTTAATCCAGAGTTTTTAAGAGATGGCACTTTTGCTATGTACAAAGGCACAAATAAAAAACTCCTTTCCTCATTTTGGAGTATCAGTTCTTAAATGGGTAAATATAAAATGCTACATTGTACAAATCTACTCTCCTTGCCATCACAAGATATTTGCAAAGAAACACCAGCTTTTGGGAACATGTCCTATGTTCAGAGCTATGCAGCAGATTTAGAAGGTAGCAATTGACAGTCTAAGCACTATTTGTGTAAGGTTATGTGGTGGTATTTGATGTGTTACAAAAGGTTATGCAATGATATTTGAGCTTCTAGATCAGCCCTGAATACACAGTTTTGATACCAGCCAAAGGTGGTATTATCAAAGATCTGCTGTGAGTCATATATGTATGGTAAGTGAATATAATCAACACTGAACTGTGTAACTTACCTCCTTGGCATTCTTTGTTTGTAAATACCAAGAGATTAAGCCAAGTCAAACCACAGCAGTAATATATTATTTTATGAAAAAGCTGCTTTGGCATTCAGCCATCTTTCCCTACAAGTTCTGGAAATCATTAGAGTTCTTCTCTTTACTACTGTAGATAATGATGCTGAAAATTAAAAAAAATCATGGGGTTTGTGGATAAAACGCAGAGGAGGAAATAGAGAAGTTTCCAGTGTCAGCAGTTTGTTTCAGTCTGGGGTTTATTTTACACCACAAAAGGATTACTTCAGGAGACTAATAAAAGTTTGCATGCCCCTAGCTAGATGTAAGCAGTCATGTATGTTACACACCAAATTGAGTCATACTTCAACTTACTGGTCTTAATATCAAGTTTTGACCCTTCTGTTTTATCTACCTCAGCAGGTGAATATTTGTGTCCTTTACAATTCTTAATTCTTTGGTTTTTGATTTTCCTTACCTTTAGTTTAGCCCCAAACTCATTTCTGATTTGAGTGCCTTTTTTTTTTCTCGCTGTTTGCTTACACAGCTCTTCTCCGTAGGTTTTTCTACTTCCTTGCCTACCCTAGCAGTCTTTTAAAATAATTATACCCCAGTCTGGCTCTTTTTTGGTCAGCAGCTCCTGTTATTCAGTAGTTGAGAGCAAGCAGTTCCTAGAGATCATATGTCTTTAATGAGAACACTCTTCAGCTGACTAATTTCAAATATGATTTTCTGCAATATTCATTTAAGACTCTGTCTCTGTGGGTGTATCTGTCAGTTCAATTAGTTATACATTTTCAAAAAGCCAAGGATATGAGTGGGAAAATGGTCAAGTAATTATTTTTTTGAAAAGTCTGAGTATTTACAGACAATGTTTATTTTTTGTTATGGTTACAGAACAAATGGCATCTCTGGTTGCTCTTAGTCGTCTCCTGTAGACAATCACGTAAGCTACTGTCTTCTTATCCTGCAGTCTGGTTAGCTTAGCTTGTTGAAGACTTCAATTAGCACTTTTTGGGAACTGTTACAGGGATATGTTAGTGTGTCATTATCCATTCTCCTACCAAACACTATCTAGAATTCCTCTGCCTTTTGCCAAATATGAATGGTATGACATAAAATCTCGCTCAATTTAAGAATGAAATACACATTGAAACACACAATTGAAAATGATTTGCTTTTTTTACATATCTTATTGAAACTGAGTGGGCTTCTATACAATTGAACTTGTCTTAGCACTGAGGGGTGGACTACAGACCTGTTCAGGCTACTTCTGCTGCTGTCCTTTGTGCCTATGAGATAGAAACACAAAAAGGAATCGGAAAGAATTTCTTTCAAAATGTAAGGAAATGGTGGAGTAGTGGCTGGAAGAGTAAACAGGTTTTAGAAAGAGAAAACAATTGCTAAAACTGAGTGAGAAAAGAAAATCTATGTATAGGTATCTAGAGACACACCTGTGAGAGATGCAATAGGTTTTCTATTTACTCTTATGGAGAAAACGAGACAACCTATATCTTTCCGGAATGGTTCACTGCCTTGCAAGTAATCAAATTCTTCAAAGTTTATTTGGGGGTTTCAGCAAAGACACATTTAGTGTGGGTCTAAAACCTGTTCAAATTGCAGCTGGAAGAAGTCAGTAAGCATAAGAAAAAACAGCAAAAGACAATTTCTTCATTTTTTATTTTTTAAACTCAATTGGAAAAGGATAGTGCTGCCTTCTCAGCAGCGTGCATGAGCCTTTCTCCTTGTCTCCTAGGCACAGAGGATGTGCCAGGTGCAGCTACTTCAGAGCACAGTGAAACAGTTCTGCACAGAGCTCCCCAGCCATAATGTTTAGAGTTTTTTCTTTTTCTTCATATCCTGTTTGAAGTACTATTCCGGTATTCATGAACATGCACTATTTGTTCGTGCTCTGAGTCTTCAATGAAGTAGGAAAAGAGCTCATGTCTAGGAGCAGAGTTTGGCTTATTTTCTCCTTACATTGTACCTAAACATGCAGCATCTTCCTTGCTGGTCCTTGAAGAGGGTGCAGGGCAGTGGTTTTCACCAGCTCAAGAGGAAAAGACGAACGGGAAGAAGTCATAGAATCACAGAATCACAGAATGGTTAAAGTTGGAAGGGACCTCTAGAGATCATCTAGTCCAATCCTCCTGCACATACAGGAACATCTAGAGCATGTGGCACAGGATTGCCTCCAGGCGGATTTTGAAGATTTCCAGAGAAGGAGACTCCACAGCCTCTCCGGGCAGCCTGTTCCAGGGCTATGTCACCCTCACTTGTCAAGATTTTTTTCCTTAAGTTCCTGTGGAGCTTTTGATGCTGCAGTTTGTGGCCATTTTCTCTAATCCAATTGGTGGCCATCACTGAAAAGAAGCCACCCCATCCTCTTCACTCCTTCCCTTCAAGTATTTATTTACACTGATTAGATACCCCCTTAGCCCTCTCCAGGCTGAACAGGCCCAGCTCTCTCAGCCTTTCCTCATAAGACAGATGTTCCAGGCCCCTGATCATCCTCATAGCCCTGTGCTGACTCTCTGCAGCAGCTCCACATCCCTCTTCTACTGTCCTCACACTTCATATCTCTTGAAAAGGCTGGAGAATGGCCAAATTTGGGTCAGTTTACCATGGAGATGATGCAAGGTCCCTGAATTTTACCACTGGGGCTGAGGGCCAGGACAACTTAAAGAAACTGTGCTTTGCCCAGGTGCTAACTCATGGATACCACTAGATAAGTATTCCATTGTGGACAGCATCTTCCCAGAGGTGAATTCCTGCAGAACTCTACAAGATCTAGGTTTAATGAATTAAATAAAGCTCACTCCACTGTGGCAAAATTAATCGAAGAAGGGAACCCTGTCTTAATTTCCGTGCTGAGAGCAGCCTGCAGAGCCTGAAATTCAGAGATACAATATCTGCTTTGTTGCTCCATGAGCTTGCTGTAAAATATGCTGTAATCTTTGCCAGGGGTCCGCTGCACATTCCCTGGAGGTTTTTCACTGCTGAGGAACACTCCAGGCTACTCTGCAGCTTTGCCTTATAAGGCCCTTTAGCTCCAGCACAGAGAATGAGAGCCCCACTGAGTGCCAGCCTGTCTAGATGGAGCACAGCCACAGCATCCTCTGCTCTGGGGCACACAGTCCCCCCTGTCTTGACCTGGGGCCCTCTCAGCCCCATCAGTATCAGCTTGCATAAAAAGGTGCCCTTAAGGAAAAGAGGAGGGAGAGAAAAGCCTAATTGCACCCAGGTACATGTCCTTGACACCAAGGTTGAACAACAATTTGAACTCACTTTTTTTTGCATATTTTGCATGGTGTTTAGTGACAATTTCGATGGCCTGCGGAGACTGGTGGTCAGATACACTTTCTTCAGTGATAAGTCATTGGGTCTTTTGCTCTCTAGAAGACATCCAACCTGCCAGCTAAACTGAGGGTTAGAAGTTGCTCTCAGTTCATTTCTACTCGGTGAGAAAGCCTGGTGAAATGTAGCTGGAATGATAGTAACAATTCTATATCAGGGCAGCAGAAACATTTGCACTCCTTTTCTTAGTGTGTATGTGGCTTATTTTAGAAACTCAGATACATCAGCAGATTACAGTAAGGATCTGAAATGGAGAATACAAATCATTGGCAGGAAAAAGTGCTTTGACTTAAAAATATCCTCTCTGAAAGCTGGCTGAGTTATAACCCATGGGAAACAGCCATTTGTGGAAACCCATGAGGACTCTCAGCCCCTCTTGTGGCTCCCAGCATCATTCCCATCGCAGAGACTGTGCTCAGTTTTGCACGTGACAGGGTTTGTGTGGAGATAATGCAGTACATGGGGTGCAAGGGTGGAGAAACAGCCAGGAATAGGGCTCAAATCTCATACAATCTCATCCAGGGTCAAAAACCTGTCTCCTGCAGACACATCCCTCTTCCTTTAACCCTATCTTTTCCTACAACAATCTGCAGAGGAAAGCTCTCACAAGACACAGGCTCTCTTAATATGCAGAGAGACAGGGATGAAAAAGGAGAAAGTACACTATCATCAGGAAAATATCAACTGTATGGAAAAATACTTGCAAAAGTGGCCCCAGACCAAGGTTGTGCAAGCAGAAAGGGTTGTGTGATTTTGGTAGCAATAAAGCAGGTCAAGGACTCTGAACAGAAACCACCATTCAAAACCTTGTTGGGATAAAAGACGCTCTGAGACATCACGTTGCTTGCTGCTTGCTATTTCATAACCAAGATTTGTCATCATGGTGACTTACACTTCACATATTATTTCATTTTAATACTGTAATTAATATAATTTAATAATCTGAATTTCCCTGAAAACTAGGATATTCACAGCCAGGGATAGAGTCTCCTGAATATTACAGCAAATTAAAAATTATCTGGCTAGGTACAGAGCTTCTTGTAAACATGGACAAACATATCATACAAATCTTAGCTGTATCTGCTCATCTGAAAAACAAAAACTAAACTATTTTTCAAAAACCTTGAAACCACTTTTTTATTCATAATCTTTTCTCAGACCTATTGGTAGTGCCCATATCAGCCATCTCGCGGGATGGCAGAGCTCAGAAGGTGGTCATAAATGGGGCCGAGTCCAGCTGGAGGCCTGTGGCAAGTGGTGTCCCCCAGGGGTCAGTACTGGGCCTGGTGCTGTTTAATTTGGTCATCAGTGACCTGGACAAGGGCACGAAGTGCACCCTGAGCAAGTTTGGAGACAACACTAAGTTGGGTGGAGTAGCCAGCACTCCAGAGGGCTGTGCTGCCATCCAGAGGGACCTGGACAGGCTGGAGAGTTGGGCAGAGAGGAACCTCATGAGGT
>JAUBOD010000162.1:86462-102278 GCA_032353885.1 Nothura maculosa
ATCAGGAGGAGCGTTGCCAGCAGGTCGAGGGAGGTGATTCTGCCCCTCTGCTCAGCTCTGGTGAGGCCGCACCTAGATCATTGTGTGCAGTTCTGGGCCCCCCAGTACAAGAAGGACGTGGAGCTTCTACAGAGGGTCCAGCAAAGAGCTACAAAGATGTTTAAGGGACTGGAACATCTCTCGTATGAGGAAAGACTGCGTGAATTGGGCCTGTTCAGCTTAGAGAAGAGAAGGCTGAGAGGTGCCCAGGGAGGTCGTGGAGTCTCCTTCTCTGGAGCTCTTCAAAACCCGCCTGGATGCCGCCCTGTGCCACATGCTCTAGGTGCCTGCTGGAGTGGGAAAGTTGGACTAGATGATCTCTAGAGGTCCCTTCCAACGTTGAAGATTCTGTGATTCTGTGATTCTATGGTTTGTCTGGCTTCTTATTTGCAACGATATGACAGTCTGTTTCCAGGGTTTATAGATGTTGAAATTGCAGGTAACTAGAGGCAGAATAAAGCAAAAACTTATACTCATGGTGGATTTTTTTGCACAAAACCAACAGAGTAAAAATCTTTTATATTGTTTCTACAATAGTGTGGTTTTTATGATTCTTGTGTACTGTATTGATTACAAGACTGATTCCCATTGCAAAATTTTGCAGCTGTGGAATGAGATAGGCAGCTTAGATGATAGAAGTTTTCATAGCAGTGCTGAGTAACAGGTATGGTGAGTGTGTCAGAACCACTCTAAAAAAGGAAGGAGTGGGAATGGGGAAAGCTATTGAAATAAGTTCTTGTGGAACTCATTTATGATCTATTTGCCACAATTTGCCATTGATAATCCAAACTACTTATAAACCAATAGAAGACTGCAAACTTAGTTTGATATCAGAATAAGAAAGTTCAGTTAGAGGATATTTTGGAAGGAGTATAAAATATATGTTTATTCTCCATAGTGTGAGTTTCCAGCCAAAGTTGTATTATTTTGCAGTAACTAATAAGCAGGCTGTCAAGCCTTCCTTTTATATCAAAAATAAAAAATACATTACATCTCATTTATATTACCACATTTATTCAGTATGAAAGCACAGAAGATTACATAATGCTTTTATAAAAATATATATCATCTCATCTTTAGAAAAAAATAGGCAATTAAAACAGGAGTGTTTTTTGAATCTTTTTGTTTCCTTGAAAATGTTCACTGAGTTGCAATTAACGATTTTTTTTCTAACTGCTAAATATTCCGTTAATTTTTGTAGGCATGACCATTGTGACACCAGAGGTAAAGAGTTATCCTTATCCTTCCTAGAACAGGCAGATAATAAACAATCCCAATATTAAGTAGGTCACATAAAACAAACCAAAACAAAATCCTGCAAGGAAAGAAATAAGTTTATGAAAGGAGAAGTGACTTACAAGTTATAGGGAATGGAGTTGTAGCCACATCTGCAGAATTGTTTGCTTATCTATTCTACTAAATATTTTTTTCTAATGGAATTTAGCTTACAATTTGTTTTTCAAGTAAATTCCCTTGTTTTACTGTTAGTGATTTAGAGACATATAGACATGTTCAAAATAAATATTAAGAGCTTGAAATTGTCACTTATATGGTTCAGAAAACATAAACTGCAAATGCTGTCGCACTCATATCCTTCTATGTGTGTAATTAGCCAAAAAAAATCAGATGAGAATCCAAAATGCAACTTTGAAAGTCCCTTCTTTAAAATAGGGTTTTCTCCAGTTTTCTCGATCAGTGCTTAATAGTACTTTCAAAGTAACATGAATCTCCGTGCATTCAGTGTAACTGAATTGGGATTTTGCAATAAGTTTGGTAACTGAAAGATCTAATGAGAATCTTGTTTAAAACAGGTCCTTGGGGCTCAGGTAACCATGCTGTAATTACACACCACATATGATACTAACTTCTGTTTTAGCCATATGTAAGTAGGTACATGAAGGATACAAGAATCCTGAAATATCTATAAAACATTACCATATGCTTGCTTGTGCACAAGCATCAGCAAATACTTTATTTTCTTCCAAATCTCATCTCAAAGTATTTAATAAGCCTTTATAAAGCATATAAAGCAATTGTTTTTTTCCATGATAGAAGCAGTCTAGCGTGTGGAGAAAATTAAGTTGCCTAAATAGATCTGGCAGAGACAGATACATAGCAGTAGTCATGCCTTTTGTAAGGGTCCATAAAATCCGCCTCCCCTCTCAAAAAATAAGCTGTATCCCTGTGAAATAAATAAAATAAATAGATTTTTTAAGAAGAAAAAGTTAGGAAAGAAAAAAATAATAGGACAAAACCTTTCACATGAGAAACATCACACATTGAAGAATGTCTAAGAATACTGAAGAATGTTTAGGGATAAACATGCCTAAACTGATGTATTTTCTCCACCTTCGGTAAGTAAATTCAAACCTCACTGGCAAAGTCTGTAAGGATCTAGTTCCGCACAAGTTTCTATTCAGGAGAAAAAGCCTTATTTGTTTAAATTAATAATCTGTCATGCCTCTTTCTCCTGCATATCTGCATAGCACTCTGTTTATGTGACTTCATTTTAATTTATGCTGAACCAATGCCTACAGCATGTAACTACTGTGGTTGGCTCTGCTGTGTTACCTGCATGATATAAACCAGTCCCAGCCTCATGGAAGGTCCCTCCTCACTTCATCCTTGCCAGGCCTGGAAAAAGCTACCCTAACCATAGATGAGTGCTTCTTCAGACCTCCCTGAGGAGTCTGAATGTAGCAAGAGGTTGAGAGTATCTGCAGGCTTACCCTACACCTTGCCATACTCTAGTGCAGGGGACATCAGCTAGAACAATCTGGGGAAAGGTGAAAGGCCTGCTCAAGTACTAAATTAAAATGTAACTAAAAGAAGAAGCTCTGCTAAATTTTCAGGATTAGAATGCAAGGCTTTTTCCCAGATACCATCATAGTCAGGTGACTTTTTAGTGTTGAAACAATTAAGCAATCTACCCTCTTCCAGATTCCAAAATTGGAATGTATGCAGCAGCTTAAAATGTAAGACATCTTGACAGAAATCTTGACAGAAGTCTAGACTCTGAGTGATTAAGATTTTTTTTTTTTTGCTGAAAATTAGTGGAAGACAATGTCAATCATTTAGATTGCTTTGTAAATCATCGTTAAATGTTGTCCCAGGAACTGCTGACTCTCAGATTCTTCTGAATAGGCACTTAATCAGACAAGATGTTTGAGGTACATTAGAGGTGAAAGACAAAAAGATGATTTTCTAATTAGGTGTACACCAGAGATGCCAGTTTAATGACAGCTTCATAAGCAAGGCTTTTATGTAGGGTGCAGTGTAATGTAAAACAATTTTACAATTTGGACTTAGTAATATTAAAGTATAAAATAACACAGTTAGACTGACACTAACAGCAAGTCAGTGAAACTCTTGATTTTCCTCAAAAAACCTTATTAGGATTTTTCTCACCATCTACCAAAGCTTTCCCTAGTCTTGAGAAAGGATTAACAGGCTTCTTATATACTTGTCTCTCCATTCTGATTAAGACATCGCTGAGGATACCTTTGCCTTAAAAGGGACATTAGATTATGCTTATCTTTGAGTTTAACACTGAATGTGGGACTGTGAAGAAAAAAAACAAGTCTTAATGATCCTTGGAAGAAAAGACTAGTACATAGGCAATGCAGTGTCTTTGCATAATACATACTGCTCCACATTACAAAGGTTCATGGCAGACTCTTGGCATCTTGTGGCAGCCTCAGGCTGTGAAAAACATAATGAATTCCCCAGCTAACAACTAAAGTTGGCTGCTGAAATCCGGGTTCTAATGCAGACTGATCCAAAATCCAGAATAAGCTTCAAGTGGAGATCCAGAAAGTAGTTATTTTCTTGTATCTGCAGTCTTTCTCCAGCATAATTAGAAGAAGACATCAAAAGGCCAAACATAATAATATTTCTGTGAAAAAATCCATTTTGAGGGGTCACAGAACCAAAGACGGGACAGGATCTAAAAAAATCTGTAATTTAGGAGGCTGATTTATTTTTTAAGAACTGCCATCACTGGATCAGAGATTATTGGACAGCTTTCTGGAACATTTCCAGAAAAATAGCTGTAAAGGGTAGGTCACATTCTGATCCGACTTAAACTCTTCTTTCAGAATAGTGCCAGGCCACTGATATGAATCTGTGGAATTACTCCTTTTTGCCAAAGAGATAAAATCAAACTCCAGCTCCTTCAGTGCCAAAGCATTTTCAATTTAGGTTGCACAAACCTGAAATGCCCACCTTTAAGCTATGTGCTTTATGCAGACTGGTTGAAGACATTTCTCTTTGTTGTCTTCCTTTCAAAGGAGGAAGACATGCTATTCTAAACTGTGTAATCCTTTCACCTTCGTTGTAAACTTGTCATTATGGAAAGCTGCTGGTATATACTGGGCTCTTTTTAGTAGTCTTGGCTTCAGAAAACATTGTATTAAAAATAAAATGCCAATCCCATCCTGTGCTTGTAAAGAGAGATCTTTGGGAGACCAAAATGAGAAATAGCTAAAAGTTCTGCAGCAAACAGTTTCTTTAAAAAAGAGGCATTAGCCATTGTTATCTTTTCAGTATATAGGGAAACAGAAGCAAAAGACAAACACAGCAATAAAGACCAAATCTTCTGCTTCCTGGGCAAATACATCTTCTACAAAGCTTCTGTTCTCTCTTCGTGCATAGTTTATTTTTATCTCTTCGTTAGTTTTTGTCAGTTAGACTGAATGTAGCTTCTTTAGGTACTGTTTCACTTCTGAAATAAAATATAGTATACAAACACAAATTATAGTAGTGAATGTTTGACAGATTTTAAGGCAGATTTCAGCTGATCCTGGTTTAAAATATTATTTTTTAGGATTCTGAATTTGAATGTACTAGTATATGGGAAAAAGAATGAAAAATATATGAGGAGGAAGAGCAGGCACAAGAACAGAAATAAATGATGCTAAAAGGGACTTTCTTGCTACAATCTGTGCTGGTTTAAATGTAAAGCAGAGATGTAAAGAGAAATGTCAGAATCTACGAGAACAAAGATCTAGTTTTTAAAAATATATGTGGGTTTTTTTTTGGTTTTTCTCTTGCCAGATTTGAATATCCAAGCCAACTTTAAGGAGCAAAAATTGTCATTAACATATTTCTGAAAGAGCATGAGTCTCCTATCAGTATTAAAATTACCAGGACCTATGAAGCTCAGCGTCACCGAGTTCTTTTAATGGAAGTGATAGAGCAAGTCATGGTGAATTGAGCTCATCAACAGCTACAGAGGGGTGCATAAATCCGCTAAGGAAAGTGAATTATTTCTGTGCTATCATTATGTGGACATAATAAGAATTCAATCATTTCCCCTTTGCAGTGAAGCCTGGTCCTACACACGGTTATGTTTCTACACCACACTAATAATCCTGGCTATAATTCTTAGTCTCTCCATCCCATTCTTTCTCACTTGGATTGAAAGAGGCACTGCAGATAGAAAGCAGAAGGTGAGGACTAAGCAGGATGTTCTGAATTCAGGTAAAGGTTGCCCTAGGTTTCTCTTCTTCAGGTCCTCCCATCCCTTACTGCTCCTGAGGCACTGGGCTGCGTTCTGCAGTAAGGAGTAGGCTGGATATGTGAGTTGCAGCAATGTCAGCAGCAGCAGCCAACAGCAGGGTGCCCAAGAGCACATAAATCCAGAGGAGAAGGAAGGTTGGCACCACAATTCTCCCTGCAAAAGGGCAGGACAAGGTGGTGCAAAGGCTGCACCACCACCTTTGTACTTCACCCAGCAAGCTTCAAATAATCCCTGCTCCCAAGGATGGAAAGGAAGGAGAAATGGGGGAAAGATTTTTTGCTGTTATTCCCTAGTTCAAGGAGAGCCATGGCAAACAGGCAATCCTCAAGCTTAACCAACTGCTGGCCTTCACAGAAGATGTTCTGTGCCTTGCTCTGTTAATTCTTTCAAATGACTAACGGTGTTCAATAAAACAACATTTAAGCATGGCAAGTGTCTGTTAGGACACTACAGTTCAAGGGAGTATTTGCTTCTTGCATCCACCCCTGCTGCCTATAGAATCACTTAAAAGCAACGCTTAGTGTGCAGAAACTTTCACTTGGAAACCCATGCTCTGGGAAGGGTCTCACAGACCCCTTCCACTGACAGAGCAGTATCCAAATAATCCATATATGAATTTGCCTGTTGGCTGCTCGAGTGGCTGTGTGGAGACTCATCTGCTCAGTGTGTTTCCTGCTGCAAACTGGCCACTGCTGCAGAACAAAAACAAGAAAACATTGAAGAACCTAATAGAGTACACTTATTAATAAATGATGTTTTACCTATTCATATGCTGCTTCTTGGGAAGGTTTGAAACAAAGTCCTGTGCTCTAGCTTTTTCTTTTTCAAACAATGTCATCTCCTGCTGTGTGCACTGCAGTTCCACTTCTTGAAAGCAAGTGGCAAAACTGAGAGGAAGATAAAAAGAGAAACTTTCATTACCCTAATTTCATATAAAAATGAAATAAAAATTTAAAAAAAATCATGGGCTTTTGCACTTACAGGACAGAGACTTAAGGTGTAGATTTTGCCCACCTGTTTAACTTCAGGCATGTCACCTATTTTTCTTTTCTGCTATGAGATGCAGCAATGAAATGTGTGTGCATGAATGTTGTCCCTAGGTTGCTTTTGGATGCTCTGGGTGTGGGTCCCTTCACAGCAATCAATTTTACCACACTTCAAGGTGCCTAAATACCTATGCCTGGTGGTGCAGCTTCTTGTTCCCCTTGATGAGCAGCCTGAAATGGGTAAAAGAGCGACCACATGAAGCTGTTTTTTGAAGAGGTTGAGAGCCCATATCAAAACTGCAGATGGAGTGGCCTCTTCTGGAAACGTTGGATGGTGCCAAGAATTCTGAAGGCTTTTTTGTGTGCGAATCCGGGTTTGCACAAGTTCAGAAAGTGAGTGTGGATGATGGGCTCGGCAGTCTAAAGGTTTAGATGAATTTTTCATTCATAACCTACTTTAATGCAGCAACTGAGTCCAGAGTCTTGTAAGAAAGATAAATAACAGATTAATCAAACCTCAGAATTTTAACTTAGATGAAAATAATATGGTTCGAATACACCCTGGGGAGAAATTCTTGACAATAGCAAGGATGCCAGAACAATATTAGTATAGCACAAAGCAACATGCTGGCATGTGGTAATTTTAAGAGGCAGAACTACCTCCTTTTAAACAAGCTGAAATGCAAATGTGAAGCCTATTTTTCCTTTTTGTTCTCTTGACAACAACTTCCATAATTCAACCACTGAATTGTCACCACAAAAATATGTCAATACATTTGCAGTTGTTGAGGTGAGCATACTGACCATCATGTGTATCTAAGTGCCCTTTTTAAGCAGTTTTAAGGCAAAAGAGTGTTTCAGTAGACTAATGCAATACTACTGACTACCAGGAGCCCGGAGAATAAGCTTGGCACCACACAGGAGGGTTCTAGTCATAGGCAAGGCAATGACATGCCTGACCTTAGCTTGTCAAGAAACAAAGTGGGTTTGGAAAAGTAGAACATTTCCTAATCTAGCACATCGCCATGAAAAGAACAGCAACCTGATTTCCATAATTTGTTTGACCTGTCTGATTAAAAGTTCAACCCGAACATCACTCAGTATGCTTTCAGATTCTCCTGTAGCAATGAGGAGGAACTACAGATTGTTTCCTTCATTCTTCTCCAAAGAAATGAAAAGAAAAATCTGTTTTGCATAGAAATGGGATGCAATTCCCACTCTATAGCAGTTTTACTCTTTTAAATATTGCAGTGAAAAGAACAATCTTTTTATTGACATTAGAAGAAAATGGTTTATTTTCATTTCTTCATTTTTAACTACTTAACAAATTACATTATAGAGTGCTCAAGAAGAAAAAAAACCTGTAATTTGTTTTGTTTTATTTCAATTAGTTTTCTTTAACCAAAAGTCCATTTCAGACTTATCATGATCTATTTAAACACATCCCTTTTCATTCCAGTGAGCTCTGAGAAAGGACGTAAATAGTTCACACTTCTCAGCATAACATGCCTTAATAAGCACAAAAGAAGAATGGTGTATGAAAACTAGTGACTGTTATTGTTGTGTTACTTTTAACTGTATTTCAAGTATACTTTCAAATATACTTCACACTTTTCCTCCGTATTTCAAAATTCACCTAAATGAAAAGGCTGCATCCTTACTTCATCCTCTGTCACTGTGGTCCAGCTTATGACATGTGGGCAGTATGGTCCACTGCATAGTGCTGAATCTGAATTTGATGCTGTGCTTCAGTTGCCCTTGTGTTATTAGCATTAGCTCCCCCGTCAGAGCCCTTTCTCCAGGAGAACAAGTGTCCCCTTCCTTCCCATAACACGCATTTCAGTGAAATAGGGGAGCAGAAAAGCCTGATGCCAAGACAATACTCAGCAAAGATGCATTTACTGCCTCATCTCAGCAAATATCAGTGGTATGCCATTGGGCTTGTTGGATGTAGTTCGTAGCAGAATTGCCCCCAAGGACAAGCTTACCAGTACAACATGAGAGTGGATTTAATTGCATAACTTGCAAGTGTTCGTAGGAGTGGTTGATATATGTTCTCCGTGTGTATGTAGGAGTACAGATGTCTGGATCCTGTGTGACAGGATATTTCAAAACCAGCTGCAGTAATATAAACAACAATATGGGGTCACTGAAAGGAACAAAAAAAAAGATGAAAGTGAATAAACTATATGACAGATGTCATCCAACTTATTATTTAAATCAAGTTGGAAGGCTGATGGACAATTTAAGATGGAATTATTACATTTCCATCACTGTGAGCCCATCTTGAGTTCCCACAACTTCTTCACTGGGGATAATGCAAGAAAAACACGTCTTCTGACCACAGGGATTACCTGAATTACATAATGTTCTGTGAATTTTATATCCGAGAGAAAACCTCTTTCTTGGAGGAGGCAGAGTGGAGCAAGAAGTTACTCCTATATGGCACCATGAGATCAGGATATTGCACCTGTATGGAAAGGGGATCAGGAGCTGGAAGAGCTTGAGGAAGCAGAGAGTTTGGGGTTAGCTGAGTGGGACTTGCCATTGCCTTTAAAAGGAATCTGCAAAAAGGGACGTACACTGGAGCTGAAAACGGTATGGAAGAGGAGGTTGTATGGAGGGGGAGAGCAAGCAGCCCAGATGGGACAAAAAGGGGTTGGCACATGGGAGCCAGCAGGGCAGAAGGGTGACCTCCAGAGCACCCTCCTCCAAAATGATGGAATTTCCCAATTCCTCTATTGTCAGCATGTGGTTACAAAACCAAAATTACAGCCTGCAAAATGTACTTCTGCTCCTTGCAGAGGGACAGCAGCAGGATGCTGCTGCTGCTGTCAGCTCTCCAGTGCTCAGTGGCTCCAAGATGCAGAGGTTACTAGTGAAGCATGCAAAAAAACAGAGCCAATGCATGAAATAATGAGTGGCTTCATGAAAATAATTCAGCCTTCCATTCCCCACCTGCTTCCTTCCCTGCCTGCAAGACACCTAAGGTCGCCATTCACACATTTCACATGTTGCTTTGTCATTTTGGGGTATCCAGTGTTGTTGTTGCAGTGTTTCCGTGTGCAATGCATGCAGGAAGAGCATATACACCTTTTCCCTTCCACGCACGTTTGCTCTTGAAGACCCACCTCTGCAGCAGCCTCTTGGAGCAGCCCACAAACTGCTGCGCTCCCACTCCACAGCACTCCCCATGCCGAGCTCCTGTCCTGACCCGGTGCTCTATAGGAGGAGCAAACGAGCCGAGACGTCAATGCGAGGAAAAAAAAAAAAATTAAAAAAATTATAGCCCTGTGAGCTCTCCCTGTGCTCTGCCGCTCGCTCGGGGAGCGCACACATGGCTTGTGTGACAGCAGCGGCGCACAGAAGCTGCAGTGAGATGCAGCAAGCAATACAGCTGGGAGACAGGCAGCGAGGCAGGCATCCGGCCAGCGACTAAAATGATCCTCCCGCGAGCCGGTCTGCAGTGCCTCTAAGAAGTGGCCGGCTACTGCGCAGGAGCTCAGCTTCCTCTGCAATTACTCTGTGGTGTAACTGAGTTCCCCTCGGTGACTGCAGCCTCTGTGCTGCTTTCCTCCTTTTTTTTTTTTTTTTTCCCCTCCTGTCTGCTGCTTTCTCCTTCTCGTGTCCTTTTCTCCAGGATGGCGGAAGCAGAATTGCACAAGGAGAGGCTCCAAGCCATAGCAGTAAGTCAGTTTTCATTTTATTTGCTCTTTTGTCTATGCAGCTGGGGGAGCTGCGAGTTGCTGAAGCAAGGGGAGATTCCAGCACAGTGGCTGGAAAGCGTTTGGGAAGCATGGGCTTTTGAGAAGTTGTGCATGGAGTTTTCCTTTGGGGAATGACTGGTTAAAGTCTGTTTTCAAGGATTTGGCTGAGAATGAGGGTTCTGAAGAAGTGCATTGAGCTGACACGTGCAGAAAAAAAAATGTGAATGCACAGTGGCGTACTTAAAAGACAGATGATGGGGAAGAAAAAGAGAAATAAATAGGGAGGAGGGGAGATTGCAGAAGAAAATCAATGCTCTGCTAAAAAAGATATGTTCACACTGTGGGACTTTTAGCTAAGCCGATTAAGAAGTTAAACCAAAATGATCTGCTGCAGAGTGGCTTTTACTGCAGAATATAATTCCAATACTATTAGTTGCTAACACAATCAAATAAAAAACATCCATTATAGGAACTGCCTGATTATTTGATCTATTAGTATTAAACTGTCACCTGAGCTCCATAGCCGAGCAAATGCTCTGAGACAAATCCCTTGCTTAGTTACATCCTGCTGAGGGGTAAAGCTTAGGCAGAATTTTGCCCCCTCTTAGCTAAAACATTTATTTTGACATTTACTGAAAAATTCAATTTGGGGTGAGCGACAGGATCAGCTGGTGCAGCCCTCACTGGAGGACAATGATGCTGAGAGAGGTCGGGGCCTCGGCGTTTAAAGAACACACTTATCGCAACATACAGAAAATGCCAGCTCATCTGATAAGGCAAACACTTCATGTGAAAAGCGCAGTGTTTAAGTGAGCGCTGCTCATCTGCTAACCCCACATAGCCAGCCCTTGTTCCGAGCGGCATCCAGCTCTTTCCCGCGGTGGGGATGTCAGTGCAGCTGTGTCGAGGAGGATGGCACGGAACGTGCCAGCGGCCAGGCCGCTCACACCCCACGTGGAAGGGCAGAAATCAACAGAACTCGCTGGGGTTTTCAGATCCCCTTCCCCAGGATCACCAGTGATCAACAGATGTTGCGTTTTACTACAGCTGACACAGGCTGTAGATTTCCTTTGTACTTGGAGGAATGGCTGCTGCTGTACCAAGTTGTTTTTCTTAAGTCTGTCATTCTGCTAATAGGCCCATGGAGATTCAAAATAACTAGCGTTAAACTGAATCTTTTTTTTTCTGCCTAAAATATTTCCTGAGTAAGATCAAATGATATCATTGGTTATGGAAGGAAAATATTATGGCCAATACTCAAGCAGTGGAAAATAGCTGCTTTAAGAAAGCTCTCTGGAAGTTTTCTACCAGCCTGGGCATTACTAATTCTCAGCATTAAAACATTAGTAACGTTCCTCTTGAGCTAATTCTCACAACTGTCTCTGACTTGCAAGTTCTGTGCCAAGAAACATGGAAGAATTATACTGCAGTGTATTCTGGAAGTGCTAAATGTATTACCATGATGCATGAGTCTGAAAAAGATATATTGTCTTCTAATTAAAAAAAAAATATGATTTTCTTTCTTTGTCTATTATATAACTGGCAGAAAACTAACTGGCATTCATTTCTCCTCCATGTGCAATACTTCAACTGTATACCAAAGGGACTCAGGTTATATGCTTCTTGATGCTTTGCGTTTCACATCAATGAGGCTATAACACGTATGAGGTTATTATCTGCTATATAGCCTTTTACACTGTCTATGCCCTTTTTTTTGGGGGGGGGGGGTGGGGAGAATCTAGACCTTCTACATATATTCCGTTATGGGTTGTACTTCTGTGAAGCCTACTAGGTTGACTATAAATAAAATATAGTGTAGTAACACCTACAATTAGTTTGATTTCAGGAGTGAACTGTAGTGTCAGGAAGAATCTTGTTTTAAGATCTAATCTGAGTCCGAATACTGATTTGCTTGCTTATTTGTTCTGTAAGGCAACAAGTTGGCCATACAAGTTTCTGAGGTTGCTTTTCTCACTTGGACTACTGCAAAAGTTTATGAGGTTCTGAAAAGCGTGCTTCTAATGTGAGCTTTGCCCCATCAGAATGAATCACATGGTGTGAGTTAGATGGTGTTTCTCACTTACTTAAAATTAAGGTCAAATCTTGTTTTCTTAGGCATGGAAAAGGTAGTATTTCAGTTCAGCTTGGTGTTCCCTGTAGAAAATTAGTGAGATAAAAAATAAAAAAAGCTTTAACAAGGCTGTAGCATCTTAGTAAGTAAAGGAGAAGCTTACTGCAGCACTCTCTGATTAATCTTGCTGAATGCTAAGCATGTAGGAATAAGCTGCTATCTATGGTCATTGACACTTCTCCATACAGTTGCTTGTCCTGGTGCTGTTATAATTGTAATTACCACGGAAAAGATCTAGTCAGGCAGAGAAGCAGAGTAAATTTTGAAAATAAAATCCAAACATGGAAATATGAATATTTGCTCCAGAAGACTGACACTTTTCTATGAGTTCTGTACTTTCTTATTCTGGCTAACCACAATTTTAAATGTATGCTTCTCTGGAAGAGAGAGAGTGTAATGAGAAGATGGGGGAAAATGGGCCTAATTGTTAAGACATTAATCAAAAACGTGGTGAACATGAGTTAGTCACTTGTTTTGCCAGTAGCAAGTACTCAGCCTCCCTGTGCATTCATCTTCCATCTGTAAACTGAATAACGGACTTTGCCCTTGTCTTAGAGAGCTGCTAGTGATTCATGAAAGACTGTGGAGCACTTGAATGCTATTTTTTTCCAGTGTTTACACAGCTAAATATACTCTTAAAAATGGAGTGTACAATTCTGATAAAATACAGGTTTTTAATGTATATTTTTAATACCATGGCAAGTGCTTACTCATGATTTTTAGATCTGTTTCAGAGGCTTCTAAAATTCCTTAGAGCAAGTTCAGGATGCTGCAGTAGTTCTTACAAACAGAGAGATGTGAGGAAATGACCAGTGAAATAATCTCTCCATTTATGAGGAAAAAATGTGAAGTTTATGACATAGGGAACCCCATGCCTGCCTTTTTTTTTTTTTTTTAAGCTTCACTTTAGCAGAGGTCACACCAGAGCTCCAGAGCTTCCATCTTGAGTGCTATGCGTGCTACAGACAGATACTGATAAACCCTTCTGTCATCCCACACTGTTCCTGAAAACTGTATCTGAACCTTACCTTAAATAACCACAGCGCCGATCTGCTCCTCCCTGTGGATGGTGCCCATCCATGTGCAACAGGCCAGCGGGATGTGAAAGAAAGAGGTGGGAAAGGTGGGCCCCATCTTGTAGCAGCCTTGTCTTGCTAAGCCCTTGCTAGAGCAGCGCCTGTACTTGCCCCCTTCTTAGAGGGGGCAATGGGTAAAATGGTGTGTTGGGGGGGGGGGGAAGAAAGAAAAAAGGAAACATTTCTACATTTCTGTGGCTTTAAAAAAATATGCCTGCCCTAAGTCTCTCAGAAGTCTGGAATGCCGATAGTCCCCAAGGAAGCAGAGTTAGTGGCTAGAGAACAGGTGAGCTGAGCAATTTTTCACACTTTGGGTAAATAAACTGCACGCTCTGCAATTTATTAAATGGCTCCATTTTCTTTGACTCCAGATATCACCATCAGACAGCAGTATAAATACAGCTAAGCATTTATGAAATGTATTTTTTTTTCTGGGGCCTGACTAGCAAGCAGCTATAAATCTGGAAAATGGGGACATTGAGTATGTATCAATGTATCTGAGGTACAAATATGCATGTGATACAGAGAATGTGTTTCATACGCAAACAAAGTGAATTAAAGATGATCACTGACATATTTCAGTTAGAAAGAACTCCAGTAGGACAACAACTAAGGAACAAAATAAGTTGTTTAAGTTAATCAGATGCTAACCTTCAGGTGGAAATGAGAAGTTGTTAAAATGTAGCATGTTCTTTACAATTAAAAACAACAATATTGTTGGTTAGCATTTATCCATGCCTAGGTCACAAATCCATTAGTGCATTAAAGAATTACAGAAAAGTAGTCATTGACATTCAAGCAGCGATGTGGAAGAAAGCTTTCATCAAGCAAGAACATTCTTGCTTTTTCTATGAGATTGCAAGTTTATTTGTTAAGCTCCACCATGTGGACCTAACATTACTTAAAAGTCATTAGGTGCTTGACTGAGTATTCCAGAGTGTTCTGGTTTAAAAATAGCACTCTCCACTTCCAGTGGTGTATACCTTAGATGGATGAAGGACTGGCTGAGTGACAGATCTCAGAAAGTTGTTGTTAGTGAAGAAGAGTGTTGAGCAGAGCCAGTTCCGTAGGAGTGAAGGCAGCAAAGCACCCACAGGAACCAGCAAGGCTTGATCACATCCAATATTTTTATTTAAACTCTGATGTAAATGCAAAGTGAAATAAAGACTAGTGGAGCTGTAAACAATATGGGCAAAAAAGAAGCCATATACCATAGGTCATGTTACTTGGTAAATGCAATACATCTAAATACTGCCGGTGTTAAAATAAGGTGAATGCATAATTGTGCATCCGAATAGTACAGCAAATACCTCAGAACAGGGAATTGTGTTTCACGGAGCTGTGTTAACAAGGAACTAGAGGTAAGTATAGAAATTAATGCAGAAGATCTTTGTTCTGCAAAGGAGATAAATTTCACACTAAACTAGGAAATGGTTTGGGATTTTCCCAGATGATAGAGAAACGTTTATGCATTTACATATAAAAGTGCACCTATATTATCAATATAGTTCATTGTTTCCATTGGTAGTATAGGCAAATTTTCTCCTTGCCCCCTGTGCTGCATTTCTGAGCTGCAACCAACAGAAATTAAAAATGAGAAATGAGACATTGCTGTCAGCTTCACATAGTGTGAGTACATTCCTGTTCACCTATTAACAAAGGCATAAATGTTTGTGTTTCTCCTCATTCACTTATTTTCTTTCATTCCACAAAGTCATAAATTGCAGCTAATAGATCTGAAATTTTACTGCCATGATGCTTAAACAGTCCTTTTTTTTTGTGAGCCATTTTAGAGAACATTACTCAAGAATACTGGAAACTCTTGTGCGGAAGATCATTTGAAAAAAAATCATAAATTTTAAACTACTTTCCGATGCTTTCATTTAGGAAATGTGTGTATACATACTTTTTTTCTTAAAATTGATCATGATCAAATCTGCTTTATTTGTTTTCTGATCTGAAGCTGGCAGAAGGAAGGGCAGAAAGATATGGAGGAAGTAAGCAAGCTAGGACTCTGTTGCTGGGGAATCAGTTTCATGTGATGAGGTGTGTGTAGAATTGCGTATGGTTTTTGGTATGGGAGAGAATCAGCAGAGGCTTCTCAGTGTTGGCACAAGAGTTAGTTATGGACGACCCAAAGCCACAGGGGTGGCTTTCGCATCTTTGCTAGGCTACAAATTGCATCTCCACATGATGTGGTGGGTGCTCAGAAGTTGCCCCCTGTGCAACTTCATGGAAGGGAAATCCACTGGGAATTACTTGTTAGATACTAACTAACCGCTGAGCTGCAAACAGAGGTTGCTTGGAGCAGAACGCTAGATATCGTGCACATTTGTCAAGCTCCTAAGGTCTTGCC
>JAUBOD010000162.1:102378-125230 GCA_032353885.1 Nothura maculosa
ATATGGAGGAAGTAAGCAAGCTAGGACTCTGTTGCTGGGGAATCAGTTTCATGTGATGAGGTGTGTGTAGAATTGCGCATGGTTTTTGGTACGGGAGAGAATCAGCAGAGGCTTCTCAGTGTTGGCGCAAGAGTTAGTTATGGACGACCCAAAGCCACAGGGGTGGCTTTCGCATCTTTGCTAGTCTACAAAGTGCATCTCCACATGATGTGGTGGGTGCTCAGAGTGCACCTGGGCTGGAGGTCCCCCTGTGCAACTTCATGGAAGGGAAATCCACTGGGAATTACTTGTTAGATACTAACTAACGGCTGAGCTGCAAACAGAGGTTGCTTGGAGCAGAACGCTAGATATCGTGCACATTTGTCAAGCTCCTAAGGTCTTGCCCAGGCATCTGGTTTTGGTACTGTGAGGGACTGGACAGTGTGCTAGACAGATCCGTGATCTGGCCCAGTTAACTCTTCCTATGTACTTACATAAACACATTCCTGAAGCAGACCACATCTTTAAGTGCTTTCCTGAGTTAGGATACTAAAGAATAGTTCCTCCCACAAAACATCATGAAGTTCCTAAGAGTACGGTGACCATACATTTTAAACCATTTTTCCACTCCCATTTTTCTCTCATTGTCATATATGCAACTGTAGTTACTGCTCTCACTAATAACAGCCACTATTCTGCAGTCTCTTTCTTCAACATTCCTAACATCCAGGTTTCAGATGTAGAAAAAAGACTTATTTGTGTCTGCAGCCATAATCTTTCAAAGAATGCATATGATTTTTAAATTCTAAGGTAAGAATGCTTAACTGAAACTTCAACAGATCTCTAGCCAGCTCTATGGTGAGGAACATCTCGTGGTGTTGGGCAGTGTCAGGAATATGCTGCTGTAAATATTTCCAGGAAAGCTTTTAGAAGGGGTAAATTAAACAATATCACAAACAAAATCTTAATGAGATCTATGTTATGAGCATAAATATGAACCTATGAGTTTCCTATGAACCTCAGTGGAAGTGGCAGAGGAAGTAAAATTTTCACATGTGTTTTAAAGGATAAAGAGAGGTGTCCTTAAAGCATAAATCTCCAGCCCTATCCTGGAATGCAGCAAATAGCATAGGTCAGATTCATAGGAGAGTTTCCACAGTGAAATCAACACTCCTATCTTTTCTTCATCTCTGGACCATATAAATCATTGGTAATTTCTGCATAGTATAGGAAATGTTATACCCTTTGCCCTTTCAGACAAAGCCAAATGAAAATTTCTGTGGTATTTTGGAAGTTAGGATTAACATTTTGGAGTTTAGCTGCATTATTCTTGTAGGAAAAACAGCAATACCTACCAGCAATATAAATAGAAACATGAAAAAATACTGCTGTCAAAGTATCAGTGAAAACTAGGAGCAAAGATACCAGAAACCAACTTGCTCTTGAGAAATTTCTAGACAGTCTCCAGACTTATCCAAACTCAACTGTTTAAATTTAGAATTGTTTCCACAGCACATTCCTAGCTCTTAACACATCACTAACATCTCTTGAGCACAAACAGGGAACTGAGATGCTGGCTTTCAATTCATGCTTTCCAAAAACTGCTTTTCAAAAGAGGTTGAAAATGGGAGAAGATTTGGGACTTTTTTTTTTTTTTTTAGTAAATTGCTGTTAAATAGTTGTGAAAGATTTGGTTTTTTTGAAAGCTGTTGGACAGCTGTGGCCTCGAGTGTGGTTCTTTAATGTCAGGTACTGCATGCCATGATAGGAGTGGACTAGATGTTTATGTGAAGTCACAAGTGAGACTCCAGCATTTACATGCTGCACCAAAAGTGATGGCTGGTTAGTGTGATGGTGATGGGATGAAGCTGGGTCTGTGATGCCCTTGTTCTTCTAGGAATGACTGCTTGCACCAAGCTTTTTACAAGCTTTGCTAGAACAGTTTTATCCTCACAAGAAAGAGCTACCTTCCACGGATTGAATCCTTGCAAAATAAAGATATGAGCAAGACAGTTCATCTGGGGCATTAATTCAGAAGAGCACCAAGCAGTGCACTAGTAGTAAGTTACAATCACTCATAGTCTTTCTTTGTGAGCAGCTCCTGTGCACAGAGAGTATTTGTTTGCAAATGGGGAAGCAGAGCACAGGGAAAGGATTTGTTTGCCTGCTTCACCATCCAAAGCTGGCAGAGCCGTGAATTCAATCTCACACTTTTGTTGATGAGGTAGGATGATATTTGGGACATGATCTTAAATTTTACCCACTTTCTAGCAGCGTGTGCACCTGCTCAGAATTGATGTAGACTGTAGAGTTGCTAAGATGAGGGTCCTTCATCTGGAGCTGTGGGGGTACAGGGATGCTATGCCTCTAATTTGGGATAGAGCAGGCTTTTATTTGGTGAGTACTGAGCCAGGAAAGTCATTGTGTATTAAAGAGTTAAAACATCACCTGAGCAAGCTAAGCATCGTTGAAACGGGCATGGCTTTTGGCATCTGCACTCCAGACTTACTCCACTCTTGAAGCACAGATGCTTTTTGTTACTCAGCTGACTTTCGGCAAGGTTGGGCACTGGAGGCAAGCACAGCATTCTTCCTCTCTCCAGTAAAAACAAATCCTCCCTGTGCAAGAAAGCAAGCGCCAATGTGGCTCGGGAAGCTCATTTTGGAGGGAGATATAAGCACTGCCCTTTCCAGCTGGTGTGGGGCTCAGGTTGCTGAATTCAGTGGTGGTCTGGTTATTTTAACTTACATTTTCCTGTGGAGTGTTTATCACAGTCCGCAGCAAACGTAGCAAGGTGGGGCTCGGCCAGTCTGGAATGTGTAAGAATAGCAGCAGATGGCAACCTGCTGAGGGTTTGGGACAGCAGAGGTGGGTTCAGAGCCAGAACTGCACTGATTTAAATATATATACATATATATGGAGAGAGAGAGAGAGAGTCAGAGACAGGGAACAGAAAGAAGGAAGTCCTCAGTTTACTAGCAGAGAGCTAAATAAAACGTGCTTTCCAGCATTATTTTTGGGACAGTATCAAACATGACCTGTGCTTCAGCCATGCTCTTTCTCTGCAGAACATTACAACAGTACTGTATTGTGAAATGAGGAAACCTCGTAGGCAATGGCCAAGGAAGTCTAAAATTGCAAAGAGAGATTAAAAACTGTATTACCCTGCAGTTCATTGCTAGAGGAGGACAATTTTAGTAGCGTGCTGCAGCGAGTCCTGCGCTGCAGGCTCTTTATGGCAGCAGCAGGCACAAGAAGAGAGTGGATGGGGACACTTGGGAGGGGATAATGGTGCTAAATCCAAGTACCATTCTGTTAACTAGCTGAGTGCCATTGGCTGCAGTGTAGCCACCAGGAACTGGCTTGTCTTTCCCAGTACACATCCCAGAGGGACATGGATTGGAACACACACAAAAACTTGAAACAGGTCTGTGTTGTGCCATGTGCTGTCTCTGAGCATCGATTTGTTAGAAAAAAATACCTCCCATTGACATACAAGGGTTTCCAAAGAATCCCAAGTCATCCAACTGTTTCCCATTTGAGGCATAAAGCAAGCGTTTGGCATCAAAAGTGTCACTACATGTATGATAACTGCAGTGTGTGGGGCCAGATTCTATAATGCCCTGGCTTTGGTACAGAATTACTATACTAGATGTTTTGATAAGTTTTAGCAGCTTTGTGTAAATGGTATAGCATTTGGGAATTAATCCCTTATCTAGTTTTAATTCCTATATACATTGGCATAAATAGTAAGGCTAAGCTGATAATCATGTATTTGTTCTTAATAAACATAAGCATATGCAAGGACTTGCTGCACTTCAGAGGAAGAGGCTCCAGCAGGAGGCTTATTCATTTTCTGGCATGTTAAGCTGCATCTTTAAGACCTTTTCTTGTGGAAGGGAGAAATACTGAATTACGAATATATATTAACTCATCCCAACATCGTGACAAGCTTAATAAGTTGTTCGCTTTAAGCAAGAGGTTCAGAGCAATTTCTAGACAGCCAGATTAGGGAGAAAAAAAACCACTTCTGTCAGTTTAAAGCCCAAATAAAAGCAGTATAAATATAGTCTCTACCAGGTGTGTCCCATTATTAGTGATATACTAAGAAATACCATTCTCTGCACTAAATATGGAATTCTTATACCTGAAGAATAAAAAAGTGGAAGATTTAGACTGAAATCCATGTACAATCATTAAGGTTTTCTGTGAAAGAACAGAACCTAGGTGGGTTGCAAGTATTTTGTCCTTACCACTATGACTGCACATGATCTAGATTAAAGCTTTCGGTGAGATGGATGTGACAAAGGACAGTGCAGACTTCCATCTCTGTGAATTACTCTGTATTTCTCTCATGGAACAAGTGGAGGTATGGGTGAGTGACACAATACACTCATATGAAAGAAATACTAATAGGTTTCATTGATATGGACAATGGTTTAATGAGATTCTGTGGCAAGGTCACCTATTATTTACTGCATGGGGTGCAAGATATACACAGAATTAACAAGAAGACCCTCCATTTGAGTGACAGGCTTTGGACTGGACTGCCTTGCTTTCCAAACTCCTTCTCAGAAGAGTCTGGATGCAGCTAAATCCACTCCTAGTCCCAGACCGAGTAAATAGTTTATGACTAAGGAATTTTTGTGCACAGTTATGTCAGTAAAGTCAGTAAAGTGTACAAGTTCAAGAGAGCATACTATAGTCACTTACCACAGATCTGCTGCCACAAGGATCTTGCAACCCCAAGGAGTATCCTTCAAAGACATCTCTGCTCAAGAGGAGAATCTGGCATGCAGCCCACTGGAATGCAAGGAGAACTCAATGGGCTTCTGGGCTCTCACCATATTCATGGAGTAAGATGATTGATTTATAGTCATTCTAATTTCAGATGAATTTTGGTTGTTAATATACTCAGTTAGCCCTTATCACCTCATCAGAATGCAGCCATAAGGACTGTTATTGATGGTTACTGTCTGAATGGGGGAAGAGATCAGGGAGGCAACCACCAGGATCACTGGTGTCACTGGTGGTTAACACCTAAGTCTATGTGTGAGAAGTCAACATAGGGCTGGGGAAGAAGCATACCTGTCACAGTTTCACAGGACTGAGTAACCCACAAAGGAATTGTTCCAGAAACAGTAGGTTTCAGGAACAGTAGAAACTGTGTAGTTTCTATAATGCAGAAACTACTGCATTGTTTTTTTTATAATAATTCATAATTAGAGGTTTGATTTCTTTTAAAATGTATTCCACTGCAGAAATAAGGGAATGGACAGTACTGAACTGGAAAAAGCTTTCAGGAATTTCCTATTAAAATTCTGCCACAAATCTCTAGGGAATTTTGGATGAATTCCCAGCTGCATGTGGCAATTTCTCTCTGTAGTATGCTAAGCCATTCTTTTCTGCATGAGAACGTACAGCTCAGGAAGGTATTTCTGAAAATACTGAAAAAGGAGGTGCTTCTTTACTGTGAGGGTGACAGAGCACTGAAACAGGCTGCCCATAGTCTTTGTGGAGTCTCCTTCCTTAGAGATCTTCCAAACCCACCTGTGCCACATGCAGTAGGTCTCCTTGCTGCAGCAGAGGAATTGGACTAGATGATCTCTAGAGGTCCCTTCCAACCTCAAACATTCTGTGATTCTGTGATTCTATGATTCTGTTAAAGGCAAATATAAGCAAATAAGATTGATGTTCAAAGTATCTACAACTCCATTTTCTACTTGCTGTTGGTCTGTGACACTCAGTAGCAAACATCCAACATGTGAGAGAATGAAGATGTTCCCAGATCCTCCTTGGTTCATTGGAAGCACATTATCCTTGTACACTTCATGACAGAATTTCTTTTTGCACTGATGTGGATAAAATTGACCACATGACTTTGGGTAAATCTAGGCAAGCCTGGCTTTAATGTTATAAGGGTCAAAAAGATCAGATAGCTCTGGGCACTTCTTGTCGCTATCTGTATTGACTGAAAATATTACAACCGTGCATATGCTTTCTGAGGATGGTGTTCTCACTTAGCACTCAAGACAGAAGTGGCATCAGGCTGTCTGCTTTCACAAGCTGCTGTGGCACAGATGACCTCACTGATGGTTAAGTCACTTCTGCATGGCTTTGATGCATGGATTGTCCTTTTGGCTACAAACGGCAAACTGACTTGGAGTAAATTTAACTATGAGTAGTATCAAAGTCAAACTGCACTCTTATTTTTTTAAAATACTCCTCTTTTTTGATTTTTTGAAGTCATACTCCTCTTTTTTGATTATGATTTTAAGAATTTCCTTTTTTTTTTTTAACAAAAAATGGCACCAAAGAATGATCAAAGTAAGCTTGGCATTAGACGTATAGGTCTTCACAGTAGGGCTTGGACTTTGATGTAGGTTATGGGCTAGTCTGGAGCAGGAAATACAAGAAATATGCTAATGGGTATTGAACTTTGGAGCAACTTGACGGGGTTCTCCATTTTCACATAAGCTAGGCTTTGTCCACCATTAATCAACATGATTTTTACAAAGACAAAGGGAACTTGGTGGAACTGATTGTTGACTTTAACAAGTGCACTGCATCCTTCTGGTAAATATACTATATGCCTAGTGCTGATATATTTGGCTTTTAACCCAATTTTACATCCTAACTTGCATCTTCCAGTCAGTACTGCCACCTGGAGTTTAGGACTGGTACTCAACAACATGAAGATAACTGTGTTACTTGAGGGGAAAGCTCTTGGGTCCATCCCCACTCAGAAGTTTCTGCCATGACTTTCAGCCAGCAAGTGGACCCTGCAGACAGGAAAATCATAAACCTGAATACATATGACCAGGGTCACTTCTATCCAGAACAAAGAGAGTTTCATCAAGTCTTGTTCATGCAGCACAACCTGATAAAAACTCATCCTTAGGTGTTTAAACAGCCAGATAGAAACTGTTATTATCTTTAGCATGATTTCAAACATTTGTGATGGTTTGGGAATGTGCTGGAAAACAAATGGGAGGGCATGGGGTTCATGTTTTAGACTGTGGGGATAGCAATTCCCAGTTTATTTCCAAATCTCTAAAAGATTTAATACTCAGTTACATACTCAACCTATCTAATTGGAGCTGAAGATACCTGTTTAAAAACAATCTAAAAGCAAGCTATCTAAAAACAGTTGAAGGATAGCAAAGCGGTGAGATACTTAAATGATGAGAGCATTGTCCAGGCGAAATTAGGGGGACAGGTGCAAAAGCAGATGGCAAACTAAATAAGACTATATGTAACAGCAATTCAGGGACAAAATGTACACCTGCATGAGTCAATGCCTGCTTGTCTAGCCTTGTTTTGGTTGTATTCAGTGTTTCATGAACTAGCTAATCAGATAATGGATCACAATCCTTATAATCTGCTCTTGGCTGGAAGACAGTGTGAACACATGTAAAAAACAGAATTCCAAACAATACTGACAGATTACTTCTTAAAGCATGAACAATGAATGATGGTTTTGATGTGGATATATTGCTTATGCATTACATGTTTCTATGTATGATGCAGAACTGCAGATACTGAGTACTATTGCTAAGGTGACAAAGCTGGTGACCACCTCCTGCTATGCTGTGGTAGAAGTTACTTCTTGAGATTTAAACTATACATGTGTCACTTTCACCTGTGATTTGATGGTTTAACTGTTTGTTTAAGAAATTAGAGCAGGGTTTTTTTGGTTGATCCGTGAATTGGCGTCTTGTACAGTAAAATGCATCACCGTATGAAAAATGCCTGTGTTGTTAACATCATCCAAAAACTCAAGTGGCATCGTCTTCTAAAGCTTACTTCAAGTGTGTTCCGCCTAAAAAATGTTGACAATGTCTACCTTGGCTAAAAGACCCCAAAAAAGTTATTTACAGTTTTGGCAAGTATGTCTACACCATATAGTGATGTGCATCTGTGCACAGCTGTATTCGATCCAAAACAAATTCTCTGTGTGACAAATCAGGTGTTTCCCCAACTCAGTCTACACCGGATACACGCATTAGCAGTGGAAGTGATATGATTATGGCAGCACCAAGTTCAGCACAGAATAATTAGAAGCACAGTTATCTCTATACCATTCTATGTGTGTCATCCTTTAATTCCTAGACCCAGTCTCAAAATTACATGCCAAAACACCTTAGTACCCTTGGTAAACACAGCATGAAGTTTCAGATGATTCATAAAGCAGGTTATAAAAGCTATTTATGATTTCTTGCAAAGTCTGTGTTTGGCTGCAGAATTATGCCTTTACTCCTGCAATACAGTCAACATGATATTCAAAACAAAGTCACAAACTTTGGATATTTTTTTTCTTTCCAGCTGCTGGGAGAAGGAATACCTATGTCCTCAGTTTTTTTCCCTGAAACATAATGAGTAAAGTCAAAATTGTGAAAACTATCTACTAATTCTGAATGTTTAGCATGGATTATTCTCAAAGGCTGTATTTTTCAGCAAATAGTTTTTTTGTTAACACTTCATATATGCAGTATACCCTTCCTATTGATTTAAAAGACCTTGTGAAAGTCCAGTGCATCTGGCTTTTACATCTGCCAGATACACAAAACAAATACATATTATGGCAAGTCAGGTGTTTATTGAAATATTTTTGTCTGAGGAGAATTAGAATGGTTTATATGTGAGAAGCCATTCCTGAAGCATTTTTCTTAAGTTGTCTAACCAGTTTCACAAGTTTCATATATTTTAATGAGGGGAAAGTCATAGCTACTTGTCTTTTTGAACATCAACCCCATTGTTGATGTTCATGTTTTTAAAAAATCAGTCAGTCAGTGTTATTTTGTTTTCCTACTAGGCAAAAGAAATAGGAAGCAGAAAGAAATCAATGATTTATTCAGTTTGAAGGAATAGAGGACATGCTGTTAGAGATCAGACCCTTGGCCTTGTGAAAAAGCACAAGGGAGAAAAGGAAAGGTCTATAGATTCAGTTTGTGCTTTGTCCCTGAATTGTTCCATAGCATTATTCATGCCACTTAAATTTGTGTCTATCTCTGTCTGTAAGAAATGATGCTTGTAATACTTACTGTTCCACTGGAAAGATGTGAAAACCACCACCTCATATCTGAATGGTACTTTGAAGATGAGACTTCAGGCCTAAGTGCTTTCCTGATCGTTGTTAGTCTGTCTCCAGCAGTCCATGAAATTCAGTGCTGCAAGGAATAGGAGAGGAAATCCCATTATGTACCTTCTGAGTGTTTTCAGGGTGTTTTTCTTTCTGTTCTGGCAACGGGCAGAAGAAATCTCCATTGTTCATTCATGGCATTAGAGCAGTGCCAGCTGAGGTCCAAGCCCTGTAGAGCTGGCACAACAGTGAACTGATGCAGAACATCATCCTCTAGTCTCATAGGGGATAGGAAGAGATGCCAAATGAGCACAGAAAGGTGAAACAATTTAGCCAGGGACATGCAGCAAGCTGAGCCCTGTAGGTAGTCTTTCAACTCTTACAACAGCAAGACAACTCATGGACCACGTCCTCATTAAGTGCAGCCATCTCCCTCCTCCATTCAGGAGCTCCTAGACTGCTCTGAAACTTCCAGACAATTGAAATGCTGCCCTTACCAATGCAGAGTGACTGCACCAAAGCACAGATGTCTTCTTAACTGGTTTATTGCATGCGGGATGCTCTGACCCTTCAAAGCCTTCTGCAGAGCTTTCAGACATTGTAATTAGCTGACATCAGAGAAAACAATATTCTGCATCTTTCAGCATGTGCTAGAGGGCTGTTGTTGAACAGTTGATGATGGGATAAGCCACCAATTCACAGAATCACACAGAATGGTTAAGGTTGGAAGGGACCTCTACAGATCATCTAGTCTAAATCCCTGCTCAAGCAGGGACACCTATAGTACTTGGCTCACCATTACTATTTTATATAATTTTCCTGTGCACAGCAGCCTTATTAGTGTACTTTTTGCGATGAATGTCTGCCTTCTGACTGTGATAGAGTGGCATCTGAAGTGATGGCAGAAAAGTGGATGTATTCCCCGATCCACCTTATGATTCTCTCTTCTGTAGTAATGATCCCTAGCACTGTTCTAGATACACTAATTTAATTGATAGAGTATGGTTAATGATTTTGTTAATGCCTTTGCAAAGAGGGGCTGGCAGTATTTAAAAGCAAATACAAAAATATACAGAAAACATCATGTAGCACTCCCAGTGTGAATACCTATCCCCTTTCTCTTATTTCTAAGTCTGGAAACACATCAGGTGTGTCCTTTCAAAATCTACCATGATCCAGCTAGGAAATATAAAAATAACTTTTCCTTGTTTGCAGTAACTAGAGCTATGCATGTATCCATTTTCCTTCTTGTTCTGGTTTAATTCACAGACTCATCCAAACATGATCTTACTGGACAAGTACTGGTCCTTAGAAAGCAAAATCATTTATGCTCTGAACTCACATAATGCTTTTAGGAAAGAGAATCAAAGATGGAAATACTTCTAACTATAGAGAACAGTTCTGTCCAATATATTATAAATCAGATAACTTCTTTTGTGTGGCTTTTATTTTCAAAATTGCAACAGTGGAATAGACCTTTTCTTTGTCTCTGCTTTTCAATCAGTAGTTTAGACTGCTGGTGGAAAATTCTGAGATTTTTTTAAAGTGGTGTGATTTCAGGTAGAAATCAAAAAGAGTGAAACTCGTGGTGTCAGTTTCCTAGTATGCATTTTGGAAGGACAAGGGCCTTTTCCACTAATGTTAGTTATCAGGGCCACCAGCTGGAGAGTTACTTAACAAAGATGCATTCTCACATTAAGCAATGTGAGGCACCATTGTGAAAGAGCAGCATTTTATTAGTATTTATATCTTCTCTGATTGCTAGTTGTCCAGCACAAGACTGCTATGGTAGAATTTGTCAGTAAATGTAAGATATATATTAGAAAAGAATTATGTCTCAAAAGTGTCAATAACATTCTTGTAAGGAGAAGGTACATGTATTATCATCTTTCCTACTGAAAGATGTTTGTATGCCAAGAAATGCTAGCTAATCAATGGTTTGTTCAGAAGAGTATTTTTAAAAACTTTTCCCTATGTAATGAGTTCATGCAGATCTAAATTTTGGGCCCAAAATCACATATCATACCAAATGTCATATCATACATATGATGTTAAACTATTTATGATTATGACAGAATTGTTTGCCTTTCTTGTGTCTTGATTCCTTATCAGACTGATCTGATTAGATTTTTTTTTCAAATTTATCTATCTTCTTTATTTTTTTAATGATTTCAAATTAACTAGGTAGGAGCCCTGTGTGTCCCAACACAGCAACTGACCACGGTGGAGACAAGTAATCTTTTGCATATATTTGCTGATGGTTCAAACGCAGCAGAAGCTAATATGTTTGGATTACATTTGGGTCCAGCTTGATGCATTATAGAAAAAACTGAGTATCAAAGTACACCAAGTAGAAGATAGTTGCTATAGAAAAATATAATGCTCAGCACCTTGTTTTCTTTCTCCTCTTTGAGAAGGAAAATGAGTAGCTACTGTCTCATACCCTTTGTGCAAGTTCTTCCATATTTTTAATATCATTCCTTACTGTTTGTCATGTTCTTTTCTTCATATCCGCTCTACCATTAAGCTGCTTGTAATTCTTTCACAGAGTGGTTATATTTGGGCAGGTTTTCAAAAGAGTGTAGCTTCTACCATACATAAGGAAGGTTTTCAGTGAAAATACAGTCTCTGATATGGCACCCTTGTTGTTTGAGAGGAGAAAGGGGCATATGTTCAGAATAAGACTCTGAATGTGTTTTTGCAATAAACTCCAGGTGGATGGATCCAAACTGTTTCATGTTGCAACAAGTTTGCCACACACAGGAAATAAGGACTAGAAATGCAAGAAAATAAATTTGCACTTGCATATGTATCTTTTCCTTTGCTTCTAAGCATGTTTTCTTACGGTAAGGCAAAGCTGTTGCATGTTGCAACAGATTGGACCTACCCATCCCTTGCAGGCCTCTTTTTTTATACTGTTTGATGTCTGTCTGTGAAAATTCCAAGACTGCATTTCACCTCTTTTCCTGAATCTTACTCACTCTAAACTTATATTTCTGCTTCTCAATTCAGCATTTGAAACTGATCCTGTTTTCCTTTTAAAAAATAAGATAAAAGATAAATTTACATGCCAATAATATCCCTAGAAACTACCAGCTATATCTTTTTTTTCCATCATATTTATGAGCAAAATATTCTTGAAGAAAATTTTTGGTGAACTCACTATTGAAATCATAAGCACTGCTTCAAGTAGCTCATGGTTCTAGGGGATGTGAAAGGAGAGGAAACTTTGCAGGAACTGCAGTCTTCACCTTTTTTTGTAAAGTGGTGCAGAAGAATAGGGCACCAGAGTGCCTAGCTGGATCTGTTCTCATTACATTACCACCACTTGGGGGAGCAAAAATATGACAGGGTACAAGGCAAGTGTTCACTCTTGCTGGCTAGCAATAAATTCCCATGTAGTCATATAACTCTTTACTGAGCTTTTAAGAAAAGCGTGCTGTAAAATGACAAGAATTGGCGAAACAGAACTAGTCACCATGCTATTTGCTGTTTTGCCTGTGCATACTCCACAGTGACATTCAAGTTTGGAGGTAGCCGGTTTTCAGAGCATGAGATCTGCTTCAAGCAAGGTAGGTTTTACTTAATTATCAGAAACTTGCCCTTTGAGCCCCACATTGAGAACAAATGCAAAGTTTAGAGAGATGGCCTGCAGCTATTCTTTGCATAAACTTGCTTTCATGATGATTATACCTTCACATAACCTTTGCAGGACAAAATACCATACTTGAATTGTAGCAGTGTGGAAGAATACATGCGTGCAAACATGACTGTGTGTCTTCACACAGAAATCTGATAGAAAATATAACTAAATTTTAATTTCTGTTTTCTGCTCAGGGGCTTCTTAATATTACTGTAGTACAAAGACTAGTGCCCAGTACTGATATCCTTTACAATTGCCTTAAGATAACTTAGAAGTTTCTCACAAAACACATTTCTGTTATCCATCAAATGACTGATGACAATAATTCTGATCTTAAAAATAAACAGTCTGTGTTAATAACCTGAGTGCTCTGCTTCTTTCTTTATGATCTTTAACAAATTGAATGCATTCTTCCTTTCTTTTTCAAAATACTAATTTTGATTACCTTTTATGTATTAGGTATAACTTGGCTTCAAATATGACTTGGGAAATAATGTAAGATTCCCTGACGCAATTTTTGTCAGGACGTGTAAGGACATGTGAGCAGTGTAGAGGCAAAGGAGAAACATCAGTTTCCTTCAATGAATTAGATAGCTATGTGAGTGCAGAGAGGTAAGCCATATTAATGAATACCATTCCCATGCTGTTGACAGGGAATGTTCTCTTTCTTAATTGAGTACAGATTCTCCATCTTGATGAGAAGCCACCTCACCTCAGCTCTTCTGTAATCAGGGAGTGTTTAGAACAGTGAACTAAATGGCATTGGAAGATGTTATAACTTTGCAGCCATGACAACACTGCACAACAGGTATATATTCAGAAAGGGAGGAGTTGGTGGGACCCAGGGAAATACTTTCCTAGATCCTGTAGAAAAAGACATCCTTGGTATCCAGAAACAATAAAAAATATCAATGTAAATTGTCTTGGAGTTTGCAAGGCCCGTTTCATCTCAGGGCATTAAATTAGGGCCTGGGAAAGTGCAACATGTTCTGTACAAGAAATTGTACTGGAAGCTACAGACTCGGTAACTGCTGTTATCTGAAGTGCTCTGCCAACAATAACCATAAATTTTAAGTGTACTCTGGGCACTGTTATAATACAGGATAATGACATGTAAAAACAGAATTGAGTTTCATACATGCTACATCTCAGTGAAGACCAATCAAATACAGTGCTATCTACTTCTGTAGAGCTAAGTGTGCTGCAATCCATGCTACACTGGGAATGCAGAGAGATAGACATAAATTATGGTATTTTGTTTATACAAGATAAACAGATGTCAGATGGCATAGCAGAAGAACACAAATGAGAATTTAGGTGAATAATCAGAAGTTAGTTACATAGACTAAGATGCGTTCACTTTGACAACCTATTACTCGAACAAGTGATGGAGCTATTATTTAACACTCTTAATGAGCATTTCCATCCTCAAAGATCCACCCTCAAAGTTCTTCCTCACTAGGAAGAGAAGAACTGTTGCAAGACAACCTTCCCAGCATCTGGGACCTTCCCCCTGTGCAAAAAGGAAACTCACCTTCTTGCATATGAATCTCTACCCAGATCTAAGCTCTGTGTTCCTACTGAAAATAGCAGGCATCAGGCTTAAGCCTTCATTAGGAATGAAGATCCTGTGCGCTTAAATGCTAGATAGCTCCTACTAGCTATTTGTGAGAGGTAAGCAAGGTGGCTGTACGCATACCTCTCTTAGGATACCCAAGGGGAAAAAAAAGTCTTAAGCAACACTACAGAAGGGCAATGGAACAGAGTCTTATTAGCTGTTGTAGTGACATGTGGTAATAGACACAGTCCTCCAGCCACATACTAATGGGAGCCAGTGTTTGCAAGGTTTTTTGGTCATGCCTGCAACGTGCTGGGTGTTAGAGGCTGAGTCACAGGGGAGCAAGAAGGGATGCAGCATACGAAGGATAGCTGAGTGAACTTGACTGTTTTGGGTTGCTTCTTTTCATGTTGATCCAATTAAGTCACTGCCATTCATAGCTGGCTGACTGGATTTTAGAAATCGTGACAAGATCTTTAATAGCAATACTAAAAAAGCCACATGATTATCAAGAATTGGAGAAGATGGATGTTTCTAGATGAAGTAATATAGAATTGTGAACTATATAGAATAGACAAGATTTTGTAACTGGGTAGGGAAAAAAGTGTTATTTATCCTTCCTAGGAACTTATGGAAAAGTTAGTAAATTAATCTTTGTAACTCCTGTTATTGTTTTGCTATTTTTAGCTAGTTTTGCTAACTCCTGTTAATATTTTGTCATTGTTTTTGAGAAAAAGCTTTATAATTTATGTGTTTTCTTGAACTAAAATTTCTGATCTGGGAGTTGAACGTGGTAAGAGGGTAGGAGCACTCTCTCTTACTCCACATGTTTTCAGAGATGTTCTATTAAAAAATGGAGAGAAAAAAGGGACTTTATTTAAAAAGTAAAATCTCATCTTTCATTTGAATCAGTTTGAAAGTTTTGTTTTTACAAGAAATATTTCTTATTTGTAACTGCTATTTGATTTAACATTCTGACTGTAAAATACAAAGGTGACTTGCAGAATAGCTTTCATGTTAGAATTTTGAACTTAATTGCTACTTTATTGCAAGTGACTCCTATTTGAACCTTTTTCTTGTGATTAATAGCTCTGCATTGTCTGTCTCTGTTATGAAATGGCCATGTAGCTGATTTCCATGCTGTGCAAATAAAAGTGGTAAAGCAGAGAATTTGCTTTCTGGGCTGCCTGTCACTGACAGACCTGTTTGTTTTGTGAGTCTGCTTTAGTGTATCTTTCCAAAAGGCATATAGAAAGGAAAGCATATAGATAGTAGAAGTAGTGATGTATGTTGACTGAAAACCATAAGAATGTGGCTAGCCGAGAGTGATTTTCAGTAGGGCACAGAAAGGCAGAAATATTTTGTTTGTTGGTGACATGATGGTTTGGAACTTTTTTTGGCCTAAATGCAATTTCGCTTTCCTGTTGGACAGGGACTAATATTTTTATGAAAATCAATACATAATGAAAGTAAAATTTGATAGCCTAGACTGAAACTAAGATATATGAAAGATTGATTGTTTAAAATTTTCAGTATTTTTTTTAAAAATGTAAACATCATTTAAGTTTGCATTTATGTATCTATCAGAATAAATTATGAAATACATTTAGAAGACCTCGTATTTATTTTGACTAGTTGGTTTCTGTGGTGAGTATGCTTAAATAAGTACCTCTTCTTCTAAGGCTTTTGAAGCATTAAAAAGTACTTTTTTATACACATAGTGACAGAGTCCTGGAACAGGCTGCCCAGAGAGGTTGTGGAGTCTCCTTCTTTGGAGATCTTTAAAACCCACCTGGATGCAGCCCTGAGCCACGTGCTCTAGGTGACCCTGCGTGTGCAGGGGGGTTGGACTAGATGACCTCTAAGGTCCCTTCCAACCTTAAGCATTCTATGATTCTATGATAATTTCAGACTGTGGTCATTGGTGTGTTTCAGAAGGATACCTGCTTCTGCAAGGACCTCTAAATAAACCCTTCTAGGCGATTCGCTGTTATTTTCTCATCATGACATGAGTTAAATGAATATAGTGTCCCAACACTAAAAACTGATGATGAGGAAGGAAAAATTGCAGATCTGTACAATCATCCTGCACTATATAGACTCACATGCCATGAACAATGGCACCTACATAATACTGTATAGGAGATTATGGCAATTCTTAAATACTGATTACAGTTAATATGCTATGCACTCAATTATTAAAAAAATGAAAAAGTAATTAGAAAAACATAGTATAGACATTTAAGATCTTTGTACTTAGACCAAAATGGAGAAATGGTTATACAAAGGGGCTAGGCCTAGTGGTAAGCCCAGTGTTGCTTTCTACTGAGACAAATAAGTGCTGAATAAAGAACTCTATGAGATTATTATTTTCAAGAATATCTTGTGTATTAAAAAAAGGAAAGAAGTCATGAAAATGCAATGGAAGTGCTTAGCAGTGTTATCAGAAATCTGTTCCAGAGCAGCTACATACAGCAGCTGAGGCGGCCAGAGCAGCCAGGTGCTGGCTCACCTTGATCAAAGGTCGCTGCTTCAACAACACAAAACTAGTGAAGCAAAAACCTGATATTACCTCTGTTTAAATTCACATATTTGACTTTAATGAGACGCATTCATGCAGAGCATTGACATGATGTATTATGCTCGCTCTGCCATAATTTCCTTCTGGCAAAGAAGATGGACAGTGGAAGTCTCCTGGAGCACAGCAATCCTTTGGAAATTGGACATGTACACATGCCTTCACCTATGTCACATTCTGAGATAGATGCTCAGTGCTTATTGCTTTGAGAGGTGAGACTTGAGGTCCCCAGCTATTTCAGTCTCATGAAAAATACATCTAGCAAATTCTGCATTTGTTGAATTAAGTTTTGCAAATTTCTACCAAATTTGATAATGAAGAAGCTGTTTTTTTTTTCCTAATGGATAATATTTTTTCACAAATAAAAAAACTAGAGTGATAAAACAGATATGCCACACTTGGTAACTATAAAGAGAAATCATGCTTCTTCCGTTTGCTCTGAGAATGCTATCAGTTTCTCTGTAGAGAAAATGGATCAAGCATTCCTCTTCCTGAGTGCTTTCAAACAGCATAAATTCTAGGCTAGAAATAGGAAAACTTACCAACAGAAGTTGAGGCAAACAGATTCAAAAGTGAGGTGGATTATGGGCACCTGAAAACAGGGAAGATAGTGTTCCACATATTTATCATTGAATTGCTGGAATTTTTTTACATAGCTGAACCAGGGAAGGAAGCTAGATATACTTGATAAAAAAGTACCTTTCTCTGAATTAGTGTTATTGTTTTGTGGATGGTTTTAAGAACAAGGTTAAGTCTGAGTAGCAAAAGGTTTGGGATAGTTGCTATGTATAAGGAAAAGTGTTTCATGGACAGATAGAAAGCAATTGTTTATAGTCACCTCCATATCCACAGATACCTTCTTCATGTAGCATTCCCACAAAAACTATTTTGTTTCTGTTAACTTACGGGGCAGAGCAACCCTTTCCACTTCCACATGCCTAGCATTAGCCCTACTGTCTATATTGCCCATACTTTCCCCTCATGCAGAACCTTCCAGCCCCATGTAAATTAAACTCCTTGCCACAGAAAAATGAAGTTCAAGAGTTCTCATTATACACTTCTCTTTGTGAAACAGCTGAAAATAAGTACTTTTGGCGATTCTGCAATCAACTGAGTTTAAAAATCCTATCTGGATGCAAGAAAAGCCTGTCTCCAGTAGAAACCACAGGTTCTACCTGTATAATTTTGCTGTCATATGATGTGCTGCTCACACAGCAATAGCAGTCTGAAATGCAAAGAGGAAAAAGCCTTTGTATTTATCTTTTAAATACATAAGTTATTAGAATAAGGGTATTTTTTTTTTCCTACTGGAGGAAAAAAGCATAAAAACAACAAACTAAATGGAGCTCAGAGATAAGTATCATGGGTCTGGAAATTATCAGAGGGCAATCAGCCATCTTTAGTGACATGAATTCCCCTTGGCACTAGAAAGTTCTGAGTTAGGTTTGGGTGTTGTGGTGCCTCTATGCTACTCACCCATGTGAGAACCTGGAGTTATGTTCCCCTCCTAGCCCTCCCAGCAGAGATGGCAATCATTCAACTCTATGAAGGAAAACCTCGATTGACCTTAATGTGGGGAACAAATGTTCCGCAGAACGAATAGTTTGCAAATGAGACTGCTAATAGCAAACTCTTAAAAACTCTTGCATAATTTCAGGAGGAGGAAGTTGGTGCTTTTGACTTTTCCCAGCTTTGAGTCTTCTGGGAGGAATGCAACAAAGGAGCTGTTGACATCTGCACTCGGAGTGGCTTGTGATATACTTCTGGTGGGAAAAAGTACATTCTTGAGTTTCATAATTGCACTTCTTTTTTAGCTGTTGGACTGGCCCTATTTGAGTTAGAGACACAACCATACCACATGAGGAATAGTTCTAAAGAGTTTTTTCAAGGAGTGACTTCAGAAAATTCTACTGACACATAAGTTTAAAATTCACTGCTGCTTCTGTAACAGCAGTAACAATATTTGTATCTCACATACAGTTCCTCTTCAATAAATATTATTATTTTTCATTTGCTGCTTCAGACATTGGTAGTTATGCGTTGGGAGCTTGCTTTTTAAGCAATTTATTGAACATAGCCCTATTTAGAACATCACATAAACAGCTATCTCGGTGAAGCCAGACAACCTTGTACAAAAGCACAAGAACATCTTCAAGTGAAGTAGACAAACAGCAGGGTGCTTATTATTAAAAGCTTTATAACACATAATCACCACATCTTTTTCCAATGAATTCTGGTTATAATTATAGGAAGGAGGAAGTGACAAATACAGCCATTGACATCAATGTGTGGGCCAGAAGAGAGAGAAGGAAAGAGAGGGACAAAGATGGAATTAGTGTTCAGTGTGCAGGAGACTCATGCAATTATTCATTCAAGTGGGAAGGAAAGAAGGAGGAGATGAAAAAACATAGAGAGCCAGCCTTTAGCATAGTGAGTTTAAGAAAACTACTGCAGGACTTGATTCAGGTCCCACCAGAGTCCAGGGAAGCTTTCCATTGCCCAGTTGTGTTGTAGCAATGCTTTGTCTCTCCTTCCCGGTCCTCATCTGCAGTGTTTCTACACGACCCATCCTTGAAGTCAGTATCCGGGCTGTTCTTCCCCTCTTGGGAACTAATGTGCAAATGAGGTAAAGCAGCCATTTACCTACCATCTCCTACACAATAGCCTGTCCACCAGCTACCAAGGTTGTGGGCAGTTTACAGGCTTTTTATTTGTATGGTCAGAGTGATTTAGGCTGTTTTCTCATCCCAATCGTAGCAAAAGCATGGCTGCATTCTCCTTTTCCCTAATGTCTTACCTTCTAAAGGAGTACAGTACAGCTGTAAAACAGCTATGTGACACTCAGAAAGAGAGTGTTTTTGTCTGCTTCAGCTGGTTTTTACCTCGCTTTTCTTTTAGCCCTCCTTTTGTCTTCTTTTCCCCCTACAATTGGCTCTTTAAGGGAAAAGCAGTTGCTGAAAGATGGGTTCACACTTTAGAATATGTCATTGCCTTAGACTTAACATCTGCACCCAGAACATTAAATGCAAGGCAGCTTTCCATGTTTGTCATATGAAGTGAGGGATTAGTCCCAGTGAGAGGGTACAAAGGAGTGATGTGATTACTACCGAGCTTGCAATTTCATTGGAAAGAACGGATTTCTCCCAGCACTTTTAGCAGTTGGCAGAGACCCTGATTTCTTTACATACTCAAGCAAGTTTTCTGGTCTACCACAACTCCTTCAGAGACTTAACATTTAAACTGATTTCTATTAACTATCTAGAGATGCTGTGGTGATCATTCAAGAGACATGTCCTAAAATTTATTATTTCCTGGATATTCCAGTGTTGGTTCAAAACAATACAAAAGTTTTCTATTTTATCCCCATCCTTACTTATTTCCATTTTATTTATAAAGAACAAATATGAGTCAGATAACAGGCACCTTCTTAAAGACAAAATACTGCAAAAAAATACAGAGCCTGATTCTATAAAAGTTATTGAGCATGTTTGCTGTGAACAACTCCATCAACTCCATTGGATGCGCTGCTTCACTGACTTTGATCCAGAAGAATTTCAACCAGATCTGGATGTGATCTTTTGACAACAGGGTATGATACAAGTGCTTGCATAGCAGAGGCAGCTAGAGAATTTTTAATCCATTATTTGATAGAAGATAGCCACATTTTGCTTTCATATATTCCCCCTCCCTTCATCCATTTCATAGAGAGCTGCACCCATCTAACAGATAGCAGAGTTTATTCATTTCTTAAGTGTTTTTTTTCAAATTCAATGCCATGGCTACAAATGCTGAGAGTGATTCACAGCAGTGAAAGTTTTTGGGATGAGGCTGTGATAAACAGCAAAGCAATATATTGTCCAGTGTTTTAGGTCAGTTTTCTTTTAGCTTGTGCAGTTGTGCTAGAGATAGAAGAGCAGTTTCAGGCTGCCAATGGGTTGTTGATGTTCTCCCAAAGATCCAGTTTTTGATTTTGTTTTTCGTCTGAGAAATGCTAGGCTGACAGGGATATTTTGGATGTTAGTGCAATCCAGTGGCCCATTAGGCATGATATAGTTAACTGCACCAAGGGAACCTGAATTCTTTTCATTTGCAGGAAGAGAAGAGCTGTACTCTAAATATATAATGAAAAAGTTGGAATTCTTTCAATTTAGAGAAGTCCACTTTTTATTTTGATTTAACCATTATAACCATTATTAACCATTAAAAGCCCATTTGTAAAATGTGATTCAGTCTTTAGCCTTATTTAGTTCCAGTTTAAGTACTTTCTGAATAAAATTGAGTGCTCTGAAAACAACCTGATTGGATTATGTTGCAGATTATTAGTCATTTTTCTCAGCAGTTAAATAAAAATAGAAAATAATTCTACCATATAAAAATTAAGAAGCTGATAGAATTTTTGTCCTTTGGAAAAGTGATACTGCAGTGTGTTAGAGATGGAGAGCAATGATATAATTTAACAAATTATATCATTAATAATTTAATGATATAATCACCAACAAAGGTGTTTTCTAGTGGCTTCTGAATAAGGAACACATACACATGTGTTCATATGCTGGAAACAAATGATGCAAAGTTTGGACAATTGATATAGCCAGAAAAATGGGAAAAAAAAGAAACCCTCATGAACCTATTAAGGTAAAGCAGAAGGAAGAAGTAAACTTCATCTGTAGCTCTGAGTTACGTAACTCTGTTAGATAGATAACAAAAAGAAATTTCAGTGTAAGAGTAAAGGAGTTACAGTGTGAACCACTGAGAAAATTGGTACATTTGCCATATATGGATTGTTTGTTTGTTCTCTCCTCTTATGTACTTATTTTCCAAGGAATGTGTGCTTTTCAGTGGTAATTATCCTTCCGTGATAAGTTTGCTGAGCGAAGTGGGTTTGAAGACTAAGAGGAGGAATAAGATCAAGAAAAATTTTTGAGGTGTAATCCACAAATACATGCTTGTAATCAAATTGGATAGATTGTTTTTTATATTTGTCCAGAAGGTTTTGCCCTAGAAAGTGATTTTGTAGCTTCCATCTCTTAGTTTCCATGACTAGAAGGACCTGTAACACAAAGGACATATGACAAAACAGGAATCTTTTTTCATGATGAGAATGGAAATTTTGAGTCAGTATTTTGAGATTATATGTGATAATTCCAGCTCACAATATGCCTTTCAGAAGGCATTCACGCTCTGTGAACTGTAGGTGAGCCAACTCTCTCTGTAGCTAGTTACATTAAATTGAACCGTAATCTTCCAGTAACACATAGACGTAATGCGTACACCCTGTCAGTTGCCTTAAACTGTGCATGCTCATGTCTGAATCTACACTGATTGCCCAACAAGAGTAGAATAAAGTATTGGTAAAAAACAGAAAATGCACATTGCAGAGACCTTTACCCTCCAGTGATTTAAACGGATGTGGTGATTCTTGTGACTTTAATATAAATAGACTGATTCACTGTTTGTGTCCCTGCCTAAAAGACAGTATATTTAACAAAACATATTTTCAGTTCACATTGTAATGCTAAAAATACCAGAGGTGTTAAACCAACTGCACTAAGCAGACTCTATGGATGATCATTTCGTATTCCTGGCTAGTTTACTATTATAGTTGTTAAAGAAGAATAATTTGTAGAACACAGAAGAAATCATAAGTCCAAGCCTCAGAATTTCCTTCCTGGTTCACCATTTGGGAGCTCAAGTACATCTGGTGCCTTCAATTCTCTGTGCCTTTGCTGCCAGCATATACTTCCCTCCAGCCAAACTGCTATGTGATGTTCATGATGCATGTCCCCCATGCACTGGTGCCTGTTCTTGCCTTGTGCAACTTCCCAGGGCATGAACATCTAGTGCAAGGAAAAAGGGAAGGGAAAGGAAGGGGAAAGTAGTAGAAAGGAAGGGAAAGGAAAAAAAGGAGAAAGGAGGGGAAAGGAGGGGAAAAGAGGGAGAAGGGAAGGGAAGGGAAGGGAAGGGAAGGGAAGGGAAGGGAAGGGAAGGGAAGGGAAGGGAAGGGAAGGGAAG
>JAUBOD010000162.1:125315-154080 GCA_032353885.1 Nothura maculosa
AGGGAAGGGAAGGGAAGGGAAGGGAAGGGAAGGGAAGGGAAGGGAAGGGAAGGGGCTCCCTCAAATGCCTTCTCCTTACCTTCATTGTCATGACAGCCTGGCAGAACATGAACTGGAATTAAGTGACAAGTTATGCTATGGGGTGTATTCTGGCTCCAGTGAAGTGACAGAGGGTTCAGCTGTTATTAGTAGTGATTGCAGCAGAATAATCTGCTTTAATTCAAGTCTGGAAGACTGAGACAAAGCAGCCTATGATAACAAAGTGAAGCATTCTTTGTTCTGGATTCCTCCCTCTCTGCCAGCTCCTGAAGAAAACGGATAGAATATTATGGGAAGGAAGCTTCATATCTTTCTGTGGGTGGCAGCCCAGATTCTGTTGTCTTCTCACTGCCTACAGCTCCCGTGTGTAGTTCGTATAGTCAAGTGATTGACTATGATGTGCTTTGGAGAGTTTTGCTAAACAGTTATCTGTGTTTTGCAAACAAGGACTGCAAGAACCATGTTTAGTATGTTCTGAAGGAAAATATCATATAATGAAGTACGTGTGATTGTGTAACTGTGTGGACACAAAGAATTTTTTTAAGCAAAGTCTTTTGTCATTAGTGCTACTTTGCTGTTTAAGTGGCTAGCAACTGAAAGACAAGTGATGGCTATCACAGTACGGAACTGATTTTCAGCCTGAAGGCATCCTTTGGAAGAGTATGGTTTTCCTAATCTTCAGTAAAAGATCATCCTTGCACAATGTCTACATACCTCATATGGGTTTTTTTTTTCTCACTTGTTTTGTTTTTGAGGGGAATGGGGTAGGATCTTTTAATAGAAGTTCTCCGCTTCAGAACAGTCAGGACTGCTTTTGAGTGAGTTTTCTAACAAAGGTAGGCAGTAAGAGGTTTATTTACATTACTACTCTTTTTCCAAAGCAGAAGCATAGCCAGGTTTTATATAGAGATGTTGACATTCCTTCTGGAAAAGGAGCTTCTAGATATTGTGATGCTTACTGCTCCAAGAGCACCTGGCAAAAGTAAATTAAAAACTTTCTTATCCTCTTCATGCTTTCTTTCTAGATAGTGTGAGTAAACACTCTAGACTGCAAAATGTGTTTTGCCCTAAGTAATGCTGGTCAGTGAAATTCAATGATTTAGGTTTGACTTACACTAGCAAAAGCCAGAAGAAATGAAGAAAAGTTGTTTTTTGGGGCTTTTTTTTTTTTATTTTGAGGGCTAGCAAGGAACTAGATGTTCTTCTTCCTGAGTAGGTGCACACACCTGTCTGCTGTGGAACTTGGCACTTCAGACATGAATATTACAAAAGAGCTTGCAGTATTACTGATTGCTACATGTATTATGCACTCACCATCCATGGTCTTGGTCTCCATGTGATGGTTGTAAGGTGGCTGCCAACATAAGGGAGATGCAGGCACGTCTTTCCCATTCCTTCTTTCCTGACAACAGGGAGCTTTTGTAGGATTGCTTTCCAGGGGCTGCAGTGAGTGCAGATAGTGGTCAGTGTCACCTGTCTTCTGGCTCTGATGGTCACCCAGCAGAAGATGTTTTGTAGTCAACTTTGTCTTCAGCAGTCTTCTTGCTGGAGAGCCTCTTTAAACTGTGTTTAAGTTAGTCCGTGCCTGAATGGGCAAATACCTAGGAAGCTCCTTGCATTTTGTGGCCTGAAGTTTGTGATTTGTAGCACCATAACATCACTCACATCATGATCAGATTGCAGTCAATGCTGCATGCTCTATCAAGCAAAACTCAGCTTTCTATAATAGCTTGGTTCAGTGCCCTCTTTTTTCTTATTTTTTATTTTAGATAGACAGTTTTACAGCTTGTCATTTCTACACAGTACCTGTGACAGTAGTTTGCAGCTGAGAAAAATAAGCTGAGAAAAATCTATTATTCCTGAGAGGTTTTTTTTTTTTTCTCTTTGTTTTTTTTCAGGAAAGCTGACCCCTTGTCACAAGTGGATCCCAGACAGTTTCAGTGGGGCAGTAGGCAGATGCTTACCAGATCAGTGATGCAGTCTGTAGAAGCTCATTCTCATTTACTGGAAGAGCATGTGTTGCAGATGTGCAAATAGTGACCTCATTCTGTTCATATGCAAGGCAACGGGAGAGGAGCAAAGCACTAGAAAATGCCGGTGATGAGATACTTGAAGTACTATTGTTTTTTGTTTTAAATTTATATTATGATTTAGGAATAATGGCTTAGACAACTGGCACCCGTCAACAAAAAAGATCTGCATGTAAATAAGTGAAAAATCCTGAGCAAAAACCCTGAGAGAAAAATCCTCTATGCAAAACTAGTTCCCCCTGCCTTTCTGAGCCACCACCTCAGGAATCTTTCCCCTGACAGTTAGAAAACATCTTGATTTCATCAGTAGCGCTGGTGTGAGCTTCTGTAGCATAGCCAAATATGGTTGGGCTTTAATGACAAAACACTACATGCTCTAGCTTTTCTAAAACTTACATTCTGAAATGACAGCACGGGAAGAAAGGGCACAGTCTGGTTGCTTCCTCCTAGAAGAGTACAGCAGTTAATCACTGCAAGATACTAGTGCAAGGATCTGGTCACAAAGCTGCTTGTCCAGAAATTCAGAAAATGCTAGGTTTTAGTCCACTTTAGGAGCTATGTGGTTCCTGCAGAGCTCTTGCATTCAGCAATTAGGACTGGTTATGGTACTTTGTTGTAACACATAACAACCATAGGCAGGAATAGTACCTCTTTTGTTAAAATTTTATCCAAATATAGAACAGAAAGACTGCCTTTTCATCAAGGGGCTGACAGACGAACTGAAGTCTTAGGCAGAGGAGCAGTTGGAAGCCAAATCAGGATAGCGTGGGTAGTGCTATATCTGCAATTTGAGCTCCAAACAGGCCACCAGGAAAAAACAAGAGTGACTGGCAGAAGTGATTGAGGATGGAGGCAGTTTTGTCCTTTCACATAGGACAATAATAATTTCACAGAGAATATTGAAGCACTCTTATACTGTGTCTAGAGCACATCATGTCTGCCAAACTCTGTATGAGGAAAAATGAAGTATCTTTCTAACCTGATATTACTGAGTCCTACACTCATTTACTCCATGCCCTGTGAGGAGCTGCAGCTCAGTGAGATCCTGCCAGAGCTACAGGAGCTGGTTGTGCGGCAGGTCTTGGCCTTGGATGCTAAGGCAGGGCTTCCGCATGCTAAGCCATGCTTCAGTAACAGTGAGACCCGAGTGAGAAGACCTCCTTTGGTTCCTTGTTTTTAAGGGAAGACTGAAAAACATATTTTACAAGTACTAAAGTGCAGGATGTGGGAATACAGAAGAAAAGCGCTGGTCTTTATCTCCTCTGCCTCTATCTGGAAGTAAATTTTCAATATATTTCCCAGAATATTCTGTCATCGGTCAGAAGGTTTTAGATATATCTTTTGTTTGTGGAGAACAGGTTTTAGTTGCATGCCCTTTCCTGCAAGGATTCTCTTCTCTACAAGGGATTATTACTTCTTCTCTGCAGAACTGCTCCTCACACTGTAGCTGTTCACTGTTCTGGCTCTGGAATGACCCAGATTTTCAGGGAATAACACAGCTATCAACCTTTAATTGCCTTCATGTAGAAGACCTAAGTAGTTCAATGTAGAACCAACATTTTCTTGAAAATGTGGAGAGATGGAAAACATTAGGTGGATTTCTGCAAAGCAAGCTTTAGTTTAGTTTGAAACCAATAAAAGAATGGGTTATGTTTCTCACCTCACTTAGTCAACAAGGAATTTTAATGCAGGAGCCAGTTCTATGTAGGTTCCATTTTGACTGCGCTTTAGGGAAGAGACATATTATTGTGATATTGATAAATGCAAAGCGAATGCAAAATAACTGATCTGTACTGTCAAAAAGGAAATTGCAGTGGTTTATTTGATCTAGCACAGGCATGAAACAAATCCCATGCTGAATTCAGATTTACTAGGTGACCTTATATATTAGCATGCCAGAATAGGTGAGTAAATTTATGGGATGCTTTCCACTGCTCTTAGCCAATGTCACTCAAAATTTTGAGCATATGTCTTAGCTATCTTTATTTGAATTATACAGAGATCTCTGTTCTATATATCTTGCAGATCACAGAAAAGCTGCAGGAGTAGGACATAAGCAGATTCCTTAGAATCTGTGTCGCCACTTAACTCATGCAGGCAGTTTAGAGAGTAGACCATTTACATTTACCTTTACCTGCAAGAGATTGGATGGTGTAAATCACCTAAAAGTAAAATGATCTGCCCAGAGGCCTTTCACCTTTATCCAAGGGCTAAATTTGAGCAGCAATGTAGATTCTCTTTTTGTAAGAAGCAAAGACAAAGATGAATTTCAGGTAAAAATGAACAAAAAGTCAATCTGTGACTAGGCACTCCTAAAGGAAGATAAGGAAGATATTTAAGACATTCATTAACTGATTTTATTGTTGTTGCATAAATCTCTGGAGGGACTAGTCCCTAACTAGCCATAAGATGCCTAGCTTAAAGCAGTCAAGGCTCAAGGAAGGGTGATAAACCCAGGGAGCTGCAGAGAAGAAGCTGCCCAGATAAGGAAGCTCAGCAGAGCTGAGTAGTGTCCTCCAAGTCAGCATGTAGTAACCATCTGAGGGAGAAAGACCATGACTTCTGGAGGGAGGAGTTGAGGTTCTAAAATGATGCAATTCAGGGAGAAGGAGAGGGAAATGGCATGGAGACAGAGCAGAGGCAGCTGAGCTGCACATGAACAATCCACCTGCAGTTGTGTGGCAGCCTCCTTGCGGTTCAGGCACACTGTTCACATTGCTGCAACTGCAGGAGACAGGCAGGAAGACACAAAAATCATCCCACATTATTAATGTTAAAATGGCACGTACAAAAAAAAAAAAAAAAAAAAAAAGCCTGTTCTAGTGGCTGTATTTTTCACTGCATTCCTTGCTGTTTAATCAGCTGTTCAAGTGATTTTGACACCAGGCAAGTATGTGGGCTAAGTACGAAACCTGGCCAAATACTACCTTTTTTTCTTGCTTCTCTCCCTCCATGTCAGGACACCTGTACACACAGACCTGCACAAAACATACAGGGATCAAATCACTCCCTGAGATGAGGTTGAAGCTGTAAATTCCCAAACACGCTGCACAGCAAGGATAGAAGTACAGATGGTTTTCTCAACAAGACAAACTTCAGCAGTGCGGACGTTGACAGATACTGTGCATCCACTTGCTTCCTGATATTTCTGTGACCTGAAGTCCCTATGATCTGCGGTGCCCTGGCTTGACAATATGCAGTGACTGAAGAGACATGCAGGCACTTGCTGCTGACTTCACTGGCAGGACTCTTAGTGCTCACAGATCACACAGTGCATATGACTTTCTGTCAAGAAGACAGACAGAGTCATCATCACATTGATCAGTAAGGGTCTCTAGTTAAAGTTCCTCTTATTGGAGAGGAGGCAGAAACCTCATGGCACTGTGGGGATGGCATGTCCAGCAGTCTCATCAGGTTTGCTGGGTGAACAAAGAGCTTGTTAGCCTACTGAAAATTACCACTGATGCCCTCGGACACCCACATCAGCCCTCTCAAGGTGGAAGTGTGTTGGCTCTTCAAGAATGGTGAAAAAGCAAAAGAAAGCCAGCACCTCAGAGCCTTTTCATGGAGAAAGGAAAACTTAGCCAGAATGATAGCTGGTAACTTTGAATATGATCTCATTGACATCACCAGTTTGGAAAGACAATGACAGCTGGAAGCTAGCAAGGCTCAGGCTCACGTACTGAGTTTTTCTGTACTTGTTGGGTATTTTGTCTTGTTCCTTCCCTTGGCCAGAAAATCTGGCAATTTTTCCCTTGCGTGCAGAAGTGTAGTCTCAAACACATCAACAATTGCTCTAGTGTTAGTAGATACCCAAGTAACAGAGGATATGAATATCCTCAGCTCACAATATATTGTCACACAAAAGCTTAAAGAAAGAGTTTTACGCTAATAGCTTTATCTCACAAACAACAAGAGGCATTTTTCAGCAACAGAAAAGCCCTGTGCAGAAAAGCTGCTAAGTACAGCACTGTTGTGCTAGGAAATCCAATGTGCTGCACAGGTCAGCTCTGAAAGCTTCTTTCAGCAGGCAAGTTGCCACATTCTCAAGAGAGGAAGCCTCCAGTGAAAACATTTTGTTGTGAAGTACTGAGACTCCTAAATAATTGGCTAATCCAAATGGACTGTACGGATTAAAAAACAAAGCCCAGCTCTATGTATTAGTTCCTTCATTTGAGTCTTTTCTATCATTACTTTGAAAATAACAAGCAGAAAGTTGGATAGGATTCAAGTATCAGAATTAGAGTTGGTGTCTTCCCTACAGACTTCGGCCATTATTCTATGCTGACTGGCAAGACCATTTTGTTCTCCTTCCATAACAGAGGCCTACATTCTTTTTTTCCATTCAGAGAAGTTATAGTTGCTTGAGGAGAAAATCTATCGTAGGTACAATAAAAATGGCCAAATGAGAAAAATGAGTTTTGCTAAAATTAGAGGCCCTATGAGTCTGTTCTAAGTCTTCATCAAGGCAAAATCTTTTGAGGATCCTCACAAGGAGCTTGTTTAGAAGAAAAGTAGCATAAGGAATTACAGTTTCACCTTGGATACCTGAAGCTGGATTAAACTCTATGCGATTTATTTACTTGCTTCTTAATGGAAAAATTGCAGATTTCTTCATGTTTGTTATAATCAGCATGTGCTCTGTAGAACCTGAATGCAGTTCACAATTGTAGAAACACTGCAGAGTTGTATGTTCACTTCTCTGCTCTGCTCTCTGCATCTCCATTTAGCCTCGTTTTGCAACTCAGATGTGTCCTGAGTTTTATGGTGTCCTGTGGCAGCATGAAGATATATTTAACAAGTGTAGAGAGCACAAGAGAAAGAAGAGAGAGGCATGTTCTTCTGTGAAGCTGTGGAAATGTGATTATATAAAGCCAATACCTATCAAATCCTTTCTTCTTTTCTGCACTATAAGCAGAATGATATATATTGAATACAGGATTGAAACAGGGGAAATTAGTGGTAACACAGCAGTATAGACAGTTCTTCAGACTTAAAAACTCCATTATGTTAATATTCCACTCAGAAGAGCATTGGGTTGTGCTAGACCTGAACCTGTTTCTGATAATCCAGTGGCGTTCAGTCAGAAAACGATATCACAGAACCACAGAATGGTTGAGGTTGGGAGGGACCTCCAGACATGACCTAGTGCAACCCTAGTGCATCCTGTTACAGGGTTCTGTCACCCGCATAGTAAAGAAGTTCTTCCTTATGTGGAGATGGAATTTCTTGTGTTTCAACTTATATGTGTTATCAACTTATATTGTTCATTGGCCTATCACTGGCCACCACTGAGAAGAGTTTGGCCCCTTTCTTCCTATATTCACACTTCAGGTATTTATACATTTTAATCAGATCCTTTCTCAGCCTTCTCTTCTCCAGAGAAAACAGGCCCAACTCACTCAGTCTGTCCTCTTAGGATAGGTGTTCCATTCCCTTAATCATCTTGGTTGCCCTCTGCTGGACACTCTCTAGAAGCTCCGTGTCCCTCTTAAACTGGGGAGCTCAGAGCTGCCCCCAATACTCCAGGTGCAGCCTCACCAGAGCTGAGTACAGGCCCAGGATCACCCCCCTTGACCTGCTGGCAACACTACTGACCTACTGGCAATACAGATGGAACTTGCTGTGTTTCAGCTTCCGCCCATTAATGCTTGTCATATCTTGTATGTCTTGGTGGCCACCATCAAGAAGAGTTTGGCCCCATCTTCCATACATTCTGCCCTCAGGTACTTATACATATTGATCAGATGTCCTCTTAGTCTTCTGTAGGCTAAACAGGCCCAGATCACTTAGTCTTTCCTCATATGATATATAGTCCAATCCTTAATCATCTTCATCATTCTCTGCTGGATCCTCTCTATAAGTTCCTCGTCCCTCTTGTCCTGGGGAGCCCAGAACTGCCACCAATACTCCAGGGACGGCTTCACCAGAGCTGAACAGAGGGGCGGAATCCCCTCCCTTGACCTGCTGGCAACAGACCAAACTTGATTCCATTAAAATCCATTGGATATCTGTGCAGGAATGATTTCTCCCTAAAACTTTTGCCTCACCCAATGAGGCATTTGCCTCAGCCCAATGAGACATTTTTTCAGTTGTGTACCCTTTCAAAAACACTAATGAGGGGATTTTTCAAAAGGAAATTCCTTCCTGCACTCATCACTTTTCATTACGAGCTGTTGTTCTGGGACCTGTGCCATCCTTGTATTTGTTGTTTGAGATGCATGGTGATTTTAATTAAGCAGTCATTGTCTGTGAGCATCATGGTGGTTGGATTCCGTGGTCAGAGAGCTATAATTCTAAGTGCTCAGGGCAGCTGAAGTTTTTGCTTCAACTCTTTATTGGGTTGTTGTCTTCACCAGAGAAGATGTTTTCTCCTCATGGACTGCCTTGCCCTTTACAGTTGGCAAACTTTACCATAAATGCTGGGACTTTGGCAGTGGGATGCACTAACGTACAAAAGCAGTCAGCAGGTGTGTATCCTACAGGACTAAGTGTGGGCGAAGTCCTCCTTTGGCATCCTTCACATGTAGGATGGTTCTCCTATTTGAAGCATGGGCTGTGAGGTAGCACCTGATGATGGTCACCATGGCTGATGGCCCTATCAAGAAGTACCCACCACTGAGCAGTTCTGGAAGGAAGGGTGTGCACTGATAATGTGTATAGGAACAGAGTAATAAGGATTTGCTTTATCAGGTCTGCACAGAAGCCCACAATTCAGCCTCACACAAGGGTAGCTCAGCTGTTGAGTGCCTGGAACACTGAGTCTGGCTTTTAGAAAATGAATAACGCGTTGCTTCCTCCAAGCCAGAACTGTGCTGAAGCTGCCTGAAAGTTGCGAAGTTAGCAAGAAAAGGGTCTGCAGCCCACCGAACTTTGGTACCCTAACAGGAATACAGAGGTTGTTTACAACATTACTTTATATCTTCACCTCTTCCAGCTCTTGGCATGAGCAACCTCTTGAGCACTCACTGTTACAGAAAAGGGATGCAAGGCTACACTAAAAGCAAGTGTTTTTCTGGCCTGAAGCCACTGCTATTTTTTCACTCTATGAGTGCAGCTCTCCAAGTGATTCCCCTCTCCTCTGAGGGGAAGAGGAGCCTCTTCAGTATATGAAGAACAAAATGTTTCCTAAACCTCCAGGCTCTTCAGCTTACTCTCTCACTGCAGTTTGCCAGTATGAAGTATGTCTCTTCTCTATCCAACAGCAACATGTCATGAAATATTTTGCATGACATGGCAAGCTCTCTAACTAAATAGGACCAATCCTTGTGAGAGCAACCTCCAACTTCAACCCATTTGCCAGTTCCGTAAGAGAGGAGATAAAGGATACATCTGAGCAGTAACTCTTCGGCTTCTTGCCTCCAGTCTCTCCTTTGCTTCCTGATATGCATATCACTGTGGAAAGAGGAACAAAGACAACAAAACAGAGCATTAATTATTTTTATGTGAGTGTTCTCTATTCATTTAAGGCAGTTGCTGCATCTGTGCAATTGGAAACTCAAATTTCCCAATTAGATTCCCAATTCCCAATTGGGAAGGCAGTTCATTCCCAAATAACATATCTGCTTAGTGCTTTGAGCAATGGAAATGCCCACCAATTTGTCATAAGATATGAAGGTATAAAGAATATGTATGGAAGATATGCAGTGTTGCTATGGTACTTTGTAGGTCCTATCACTGCCTCCTATGGAGGTAGGGTCTGTGTTGTTCAGATATGGCAGGGATCGAACAGGATGAGCAACAAAGTACCAGGAACTCAGAAATTAGGATAACCTGAATCAGAGCTTTAGGTAATAAAATCCCTGCCCAATAAAACTGCAAATGGGAAACAAGATGCCCAGTTCCTTGAATGCCACTTAGGAGTACAGGATGCTCGGCTCCCTTAACTTCAGAAGCTGTAACTCAGGACAGTTGATGTTTAAGTGATAAAGCTCAGACAGGCAGACATGAGTCTCAGGGCACTGAGGAACAGAGTCTTGCAGGAAAACATCTGAAAGGACAAAGCTGACAGATTACATTCATGTTTGTTGATGGTGTAATTGCAAACAAAAGTAAGTCAGAAATAAACAAGCATAATCTCTGATTCTCCCAGGGGCAGGGAAGGAGAGATGCTCTGGGAAGAGTTGCTTCCCATAATACATAATACCTATTCTTGCAAGCATCAAGGCAGACCAGCCTCCAGCTTCCATCTCCAGGGATTATGTGGCTACCCATAGCAATGAACTTTTCACCACACTCAGCTGTGTCAGTGCATGCAGTGATCTAGTTTGACAGATTTGGTTGTACGTTGGGCCCCACCTGTACTGGCTGCATGCAATGAAAGTGGATATTGATTATCCAAAAGGAGCAGGCACACTGCCATTAGCGTATTGCAACTTTTAGTGGTACCTGCTGTAGTGTTAGTTTCACACTCTTGAAACACAGAAAGTTAAAAGAATTGAGTAGATGGAAATGAAAAAGGTGGAGCAAGTAAAGAGCAAAAATGGAAAAATAATCTCTTTCTGTATTTTTTTTCTTTGAAGTATTGTCCTTGAGCTGCAAAAGAGAAAACAGATCTACAGATCTGATTCCGCTGCTGAGAAGTGATGGAGACAACAGAGGCTATCACTTAAACTTCCACTCAAGGAGATTTTCATCATGAAGCAGGGCATGGGGGATTTGGTGAGATTGTGCTGAGTGTAGGTTGAAATCGACATCACATCTAGACGTTCTTTTTCCTCCAAAGTTGAGAATGTCTCAACAGAAGAATAAGATGTCAGAATCTCTTTTGTTCCTTTACTTGCTATCCTTTTTTATTTTCATCTTTAAATATCCAGGAAATGATATCTGCCAGCTGTGCAGAGTGGGGAAAATAATGCCTTTATGAAGAAATTCACAAGGTTCTTTGAAGGTACTTCTCTGTAACTATTTTCTTTAAAGTAGTAGTCTTCTAGTAGTGGTATTCTTTGAGTATGTTTCCCCTTATTGTAACAAGCAGAAGCTCATCCATTTCCACCTGTTCATCTTGCCTCTTTGGACGCTTGTTTGGCGTGCAAGATGAAACCTAAGAGAAATCTCTGCAGTGATGCTACTAGCAACTCCTTCAGCATCTTGCTTCCACTTCCTGCTAGTGTCCAGGATCCAAGTTACTCAGGGGTTCTTATTCTTTTTTCTTTTTGTTTGGTTGTTTGTTTTTTTTTCCCCCTGACATGTTTTGTCTCAGTATCTTCACTATATATTTTATTCTAACATTAGGTTTAGATTTTTCCCGTGAGGTCAATGAGGACTTCACCATCAGTGAAAACACACACAGCCGAATTGCACTGAATTTCTTCATTGTTATAGAGGTGCTGTCTGACCAGAGCTGAAGTGGCTTTAAATTGGAGAATTCAGGTGCTTCTGACAGGGTAGATGCATTAGAAGTCTTGGCCAAAGTTTTACTTTTCAAGAATTTGCACCATTTTAGAGGTCTGTGTTTGTCCATGGTTATTTACAAGTCTGTGAACAAAACTAATCTCTATATCACTGCACATAATGTGCAAGCAAATTTTTAAACAGTAAAAGTGATTTTGTAATGAAAAATTAAAGGATTTTGTGACTGCAGTGTGAAAGAAAAGCATTTGAGTGTAACTGGTGTTTTTCCAAGATCTTTGAGCTTTTAACTGACACAGCTGGACAAGCATGGCACTTAACTGTAAACTATTTTCATCATGTAATACAAGAGCAGCTGTCCTGCATCAAGCTAAACCTCCAGTACCCTCTCCCTTACCAAAATAAAAGAGACAGGTGATCAAGGACAGGTGTACAAAGCTTGCCACAGCGCCTCTTCATCCTCAAACTGTTCTTGTTTCAGAGGCTTCCTGAGACAGACGTAGTTGTGATTTATTTAGTAACCCTCAACGGCTTCCTATTCTCTCACTCTGCCCAGTCTCTCTGAGCATCCCAATAATCTTCTAGACCCAAGGCATCCTAAGGCAAGGAGTTCCTCAATGTACCCACCTTTCAATTTTCCCTTCCCACCTTACCAGTGTCATTTGATGCTGCTTTGTTCTTGTGCTGAAAGAAAATAAGCTATAGTCTTCCTCATATGACAGTCCTGACTTCATAGATATCTGCTTTCTCCTCCCCTCACCTGTCTCTTTCCAAAGCAATGGATTTTTGTTGTTTTGTTTTGCTTACCTGTTACTGTACACATTTGCTTTTAGTTAGAAATCATGGTCTTCAGAAAAGGGTTTTTTTTTTTCTTTCACATTCTACTTCTGGAACTCAAATATGAATGTTGGGGGCAAGAACCTCATTTTTCTTTAAGCATATTTCATGATCTAAGTGTCTAAACTTCCCCTTTGACCTGTGAGTTTGGAGATTTATTTATTTTTCCTGTCTTTTGGATCTGTGAGTAACAAAAATTATGAACTGCAACTTTCTCATTTTCCATAATATTTCTGATAGAAAAGAGAGGTATAACATTTTGATGAAAGTATCCCATGATGAATATTAGCATTCTTATTTAGCCTATCATCTTCACAGTTAAACCTCGTTGCCTGTTTCCTCCAGCTCCTTTCAACCCAGTTTTTCCCATCTCTTCAATTCCTGGAAACAAATAAAAATGGTTTCCATAGAATAGCTTCAGGGGATTGGATGTGCTTGAGCATTCAACATACCAACCCACAGTTTTCACTACCCTTCCAAAAGGTACAGGAACAGGGCAAAACACAGTTCTTGTTGTTCTCCAGGAATTTATGTGGATATCTCCCTGAGCTCCATTTCATACCTAACTGCTTCTCCCTTGCCTACCAAATTTCACTTCTCTTCTCAGGTGCATTTTTTCCAAAGTCACCTGAAGCTGCTGGTATAAAATCTTATGAACGTCAATCTGTGCCTGTGCCCTGGGAGCTCCACTGGGATCTAAATGTGCTTGCCAGGTGCTGCACGTACCTGAGCAGCCTCACAGCTCCCATCTCCCTCTATCTATTTCCACTAAATTTAAATCATTCAGCATCCTTGTTTAGGGGGAGTAAGTAGGAGGATGTTTTAGGGTTTGTTTGCTGGGGGGTAATTAAACTATGGGTCAAAGTAACAGTGAGGTCTTCCCTGCTTTGCAAGAATAGGCCAGTAAATAAAACTGACTTGAGTAAACCTGTTTGCTTAAAATGGGCCCTTTATTTTCTTGGCACTAGGAACCTTAGTAAATTAGTAACTTAGGCATACTTAAGAAAAAAAAAAGACATAAGCAGATGAACAGAATAATGAGGAACATTTACATGTTTTAGTGTGGAAAAGTACTTTAACAACTGCTCAGTTTTAAGTGTGTGTTTTCAGTGAATCCTGAATCAAGAACATACTTAGGCAGTGGGCTAATTTCCTCTATTGACTGTGTAAAATCCTTGATCTGTTGATTTCAGTGAGACTTTTGTCAACAAATCCAGTCTTTTAACACGTATTTTCAGAACACCTATATAAACCACAAACATGTATAAAAACAGTTTTTGATGACTATGAGAAAGCTAAATTGATTTTGATCTAGTGACCTGAAGCTTTTCAGCTCTGATAGCTAATTACAAATCCTATGATTCATGCAATCTTCAAAAAAAAAAAGAAAGAACTTTTGCCATCCATTGCTGTGGTGCAAAATGAAAGAAGATAAAGGGGTATAGCTGATCTGATTGAAAGCCAGTGAAACGGAAACACAAGCAATATTCCAGTTTAACTCCACAGAAGGCCATTAGTTAGTTAGTAGTCCAAGTATTTTAGTGGCTCTTGTATTGTTGCCCACAGGGAAAATAGTCTAAGTGCTTTCTCTTTTTTAAAAAGAAAAGAAGTTTCCATCCATGTTTTATAAGGCTGTCTTGTCACATCCATTATAAGGCATGACACAACCAGCCAGAGAATGTAGTGTGGCAATTTTTATCATGAGCTTTTGTAAGTTGGTTTTCTTCAAGGGGATGAAAACAAATCTATCTATCTGTATGTATACACATGCACATAACCCATATGTAGGTCAGGTAACTGATGTATGTATATGTACATATACATATGCCATATGTAGGTCTGATAAAACTGATAAATTCGAGGTGCCTTATGGAGCATTAGACATAGGGTGCTATTGCCTAAATAAAATCAAATCTAAACAATCTGTCAATCCGGCCAGCTTGAAACAAACATGAGAAAATTATCTTTAATCTAAAAATATTGAACCATTAAAAAGAAGAGTATAAGTGAGTTTATTCTCTTTCAAAATTCACCAGCTGCATGGGGAAATAGCAGAGGACAGGATTTAAGCTCTTCATTCTCTAAAGATAATAAAAATTAATAAATAAAAATAAAGGTAATACTGCAGAGTCAAAAATGGCAAGACAGTGCCTTGAAGAATGTTGTTTTTTTCTATCTTCTCAACCATCCAATATCCTGTTCCATTCAAAAATGCAAAGAGACAAAGGGGATTGGAGGAGTGGAGAGAGGCAAAGAAGGAATGCTCCACAGGCTATCAATTTTATGCAGGGAGTGATTTTTAAAGATGCACACATAAATTTTGTATGCCTGTCTCTGTACAAACATGTAAATTATCCTCTGCATGCACAGAGCAGTGAGATGTCAAGTTTTCAGCTGAATGCATGCACCATTTCTGACATTCTACTTATCTAAAAAGCCAATTTGCCCATCTATAAGCAACTTACAGTGTATTTTTGATCAGAAGTAATATACATACAAATGTCAGACAGCTCTGTGTGTAGATCAGATACATACAGGCAACCTGCATGTAAGTGTGTACACTACATTACAGAACTGCTCAACATATGCATCATTTCACTATTTTGCCTCCTCTGTGTACTGTAATCTTACTGTAATGTCCTTTCAATGGGATTGGTCTAGACCATTATATTTTTTTGTTTTGTTTTGAGACAACCTCTTTAAAAAAAAACCATATAAATGGAGAATTTTCTCTCAAAATATCCTGGTTTGAAGTCTAATATAAATAAAAATATTTTTGGCATAAGCAGCATCTTATCTTATGCCCCTTGAGGGCTAGACATGAAAGTTTGAAATCCTTGTAAACCAGAGAATTCCCAGAACCTCAAAATGACACTGGAAATTTGAAACTAGAACAGAAAAATGACTTTGGGACTTAAGGAATCCCAGAATGTTTTCAAGCACAACTTTCTGGGTACTGAACTACTTAAATAACAGAAACATGCTTGCTTACTTAGGGGATAAAAGAAAATAATAAACGAGAGAGAGTCACTGTACTAAAAACTAGTGATGCTGTGACTATTTGTGCTCACTAGTCAGTATCTCTCTCTTGTCTGGAAAATCTAAACCAAGGGAATATTTCCTGGAGGGGTATCCTCATCTAGCTCTCAGATTTATCCAGACTGGCAATCGTTGAGGAGAAATGCACTCCACAATGTTGAGAAGACTTAGGAAAGGCAAACAGTTGGTCCTTGGTAAGAGGAAGGAGGAGGATAAAAACAGGACAAATCCTCCTCTTCAGGTACCTCCAAGGATCTTCTGCCTGGATAAATGAGCTATATGGACCCAGAAAAGTACCTCATGAACGTGACCTTGAAAATCATTAGGTGTGGAAATAATCATGCCAAAATGAATGCAAGTTTAAGCCTCTTTTGGGGAACCAAAATGTATCAGGGTCTAGTGCATATTGCTGGTCTGAGTCCTGCATAGATCTAGGCAGCAGATTACCCATCCCATTAACACTGGAGGAAAACCAGTGCAATCTGACTGAAAAAAAAAATGTCCTCCATGCCAATCCTGAGAAAAAAAACCTTATCGTCAACTTAGATGGGGGAAAAAACGCAGGCTGTGGTCATGCTCTGCCCCTGTGTTATGCAACCCACCGGCTTTTAATCATATAGTGATCACACAATTATAGTAGGCAATCAGCATTCTCGGTCCGGTGCTTAAAAGGCAAAAGCGCATCTTTGTCCCTTTAACTTCTCTGCTCGCTATTCTGCCTGCTTTTCCCCTCCTCTGGGACTGTGCACTCTGTTGCTGCTCCCACTGCCGTGCGTAAGCGGGGAGCATTTCTCCCGCTCGCCAAGCAGGCGGCGAGTCCTTCCCTGGCAGGCTCCAAGGACGCTGCTGAATGCATGCCAGCAGGTGAGGTGGCACTGGTGGCATCTCCACACATGTGTTTGACTGCTCAAATTCTCTTAAGAGTCGGCTACCCTTAAAGCCTCCATTTCTCTGACGAGATCTTTCTCTCTATTTTTTTTCCCAAGGAGAAAAGGAAAAGGCAGACAGAAATAGAAGGCAAGAGACAACAGCTTGAGGACCAGATACTTCAGCTGCAGCATTTCAAGGTAAGGGACTGTTGCCAGAAACGATGGATTGACTAAATCTGCTCATTATTAGACATGCAGATCACACGACTGAAAGCTGGGAAGAGCCCACTCCGACATGAGGCAGCTTCTCCTGCCGGAGCCTATCTCTCCCAGCTAATCGTGTCCTGCCTGCCTTTCATTCTGCGTGTCCCCCCTGCACAGGACCATGTCGTGGAGATGGCTTAGCAGCTCCACAGCGGCAGGGCGTGAGCACGGGCAGCTCCACAGCCCCGTTATTGTTAAACACTGTTATTTATTATACATAGCAATAAGACACCAATCACTGCAGATGGGGTGTGCGCTGCACGGCTTCAGTGAACGCTTTCTGCCTGCAGAGCTGCTGTAGATTTTGCTAGCAACTGTCACTGGGTTTTGTGTCTGTGTGTGTGTTGCAGAGAGGGATGTTAGTGTGTGTGTGCATGTGTGTGGGGCTTTAATTGTGGGATGGAGTTATTAAGCATGCACAGCATAATGAAATGGGTGCATACGCACACACAGGGAGGGCGCCGATCCATATGTGTGTGTCTATATATAGAGACACCTTGATTTTTAACAGGGTGAGGAGCAGCCCCACTCCCCGTTTTACTCCATTACAGCTGCAGATTCTCAGCACTTTTTGAAAACCATCCTGGATATTTCTACCTTTTTGTTCTTCCTGTGAAGATTCTTTGCATTGTTGGTAGCAAAAGGGGCAAACAAAAATCTACATGTGATCTTTTTCATCGTATGTGGGTCATGTTCTCATGACTAGTTTAAAAATATTATATTTAGGTTGCTTGTGCAATAGTATGTGTGTGTGTGTGTGTGTGTGTGTGTGTGTGTGTGTGTGCAATGTACCTGCATGGAAAGGTGTTGCACAGAATATCTCTGCCCACACAAATACTCAAAGACTAGACTTCAAGTTATGCCGCAGACAGGACCCTGCTGCTTCAAATATCTGCCATAATGTTCTGTAAACGACACCTCCTTTTCTGGTAAACATAACACAGTTAAATCCAAGTAATTGATTGCAGCCTACACAGATGCATCATCAGCTTCACCGCAAATCTGCAGATATCACACTTGCTTTTCAGTGTTTTCAGTCAATAATATGATTGCATTTCTGTGGGGCAACATGAGTTGCCATTTCATTAAGGCTGCCACTAGCTACAGGCAAGGGAGAATTTCTTCTGACTACCACAGGTTGATGCAGCAGGGTAGCAAGACGCTTTTGCAGAGCCTTCATTTTGCCTTTCCTGCAAAGCTGGCTACTTCCTTCATATCATGTTAACTGTTTCAAAGCTAGCTGCTTTTTCATTCAGTTCTCTAAGCAAAGCCTTTTGAGAAGCAAGCGCTAAGATATTTTTTAACTAGTTTTATTTTGAAAGACATCTAAATTACCAGAATACAGAGAAAATCATAAAGAAATATAAAGAAATAAGGAAAAAAAGAGATATACAGAAATATGATTTGTTAAACTGAATTTTAATACCATACTCGGAGAAGAGCGTAGCCCCTCAAGGCAGCATTCTTGGGTCATGACAGCCTTGTCCCTGCAGCTCAGCCAGACTTCAGGTCCATAATGTTGGGTGTGACCAAATGCATGGGGATGGTGACAGAGCCCCTCAGCCTCTTCATTCCCAGAGGGAATGCCGGTGACAGCGGGATAACGGGCTGCGGATTTGGTGGGTCAGTCACAGCGGTGACTGACAGAGGGGCTAGGAGCTGCTAGAGTTTATCTGCCGGAACGTGGCTGCTAGGCCCCTGCTACACAGAGGGACAGCAGCTACTCCTCACATCTAAATAGAGTCAGGGGCCCAAACCAAAGCCCTGTTTTCGCTTAGGAAGCCCTGCAACCCCCTGCCTTCTTGATAAGCCCTTTAATGTATCCAGGTTGTCCCCAGGCTGCGAAAGCTGCTGTCCCTAAGCCTGCTATGGATATAGCCTGCAGGCCTAGCTCAAAAAGCCCATAGTAGATAAGTTCACTCTCCACTGCAAGGCCTAAATGGAGCTTGGTTTATTGCCTGAATTGTGTGGATTTCAACCAGCTCTATATAAGGTTAAAAAAAAAAAAAAAAAAAAAAAAAAAGCCTGTCTACAGAATCAGGACTTCTTACTGCTGTTCATTAAAATAAACTGCCGAGAATTCTTTGTGTATAATATCTGGGTTAATCTTATGTCTTCGGTACTTAGGTTGATCTTACAAGCATAGAAGCTAATTACTTCAGTCAAAGGTTTTTATATATTTGTAAGATGCCAGGGTAATTTTCTTTTAAAAATGCACTATGTAAAATAGCATGTTCTGTTACCCAGTGAAGTATCTGAAAGCTACAGGGGTTTTGTTAATTTCACACAATCATATTCACAAAGAAAAATAGCTACTAGAAATAATTTACTGCAAATATTTATGCTGGATTGCCTGCAGTTCTCAAACTGCTGATGTTAAGTAGGCCCTGCCAAAATTCCCCACTCTACAACCAGTTAATTCATTTATACCTTGTAGCCATTTTTACCTTGTACCTGAGTGAAAATAAGGACTTATTGTTGGTGCCCTGCCATTTCAGAGCAATTTATGAACACTATGCTTGAAAAATAGTGAATGTCTGCTTTGCACATGTGTGAATTTTGCAACAATTCCTGAGAATTAGTCTAAGATCTTTATGTCTGAGGACACTGACACTAAAATACATCTTGCCTATTTTTTTGTGTATGTGTTTCTGAACTGGCAGACTTCAAAGGTAAAGGTTTAGGTTAGTACGAGTGGCTCTATGTGATAAAACCAAAATTCCTACAGCTCTTTCCCTGAAAGCAGGAATTTTGATTGCCCAGAGCACACACATTTGACTTTAAGGCAGAATGTGTAATAATATACAAGGAGAAGCATCATTAAAACAGCCTTTGTTCATCTCAAAGTATAAAACACATTTTTTAATCCCTTCTTCAACTCTGAAAATGCTGTTTTCCTTTGAAATGATATAGTTTACTAGATCTTCCCTTTCCTCCTACTTATGTAGTCTTTAATAGTCCTTATTCTCATATGCAACTCAGGATAGGTTTTTGTTTGGTTTTGCATTGTTTTGCATTTGTTTTTGTAATGCAAAAATCCTGTTTGCATTACAAATGACTGACCTGATCCTTAGGAACTGGAAGTGTTTCCAACCTCTTCCACTATAGTTTGAATCAGAAAAGTGGGTAAAATTTACTTAATGGCTATACACTAGCTAAAGTATTTATCAACATGATGTAATTTCTTGAGAAAGAGGGTAATTGTTTTCATAGTTTACTATAACATGCAAATAACATATTTTTGAGAACTTTTTCACTACAGAAAAGTAGTTTGAACAAACTCTTGGACAGAAGTGTTTCTTCCACATCTTCCTGCATTGTATTTGATTGAACACAGTATGTTACTATTGGCTATAACTCTTGTTTGGTGGTGGCTAGTAATGAACAGCGCAAATCTCTTAATTCAATAAAAGTTGATTTCTCTGCGTTTGGACTGTTACAATAAATCCACTTACTGTAGACATTTTATTTCTGCAGTGATATAAATGTTAGGGACCTACTTCTGTTACTGTTTATTTCTTAAAGACTACCGTACCTGAACACTTAATCCATAACATTGTGCCATCATTCTAAATGAAAGGAAATATTTTTATGCTAAAGGTGGTTTTATCTGAAACTTTTTAATATTTTTTCTATGCTGAATTTGTTCTAATTTCAAAATAATTGCTCTCAGAGAATATAAATGGGTGTAAACACACAAGTATAGGAATATAGATATAACATTTGGAAACAAAGGCATCTTCTTATTCCTTTTATGATACATTTCTTTATGATTTTTAAGTAAATTAAGCCATCAGCTTAATCTTAGCGCAGTTAAGCTCACGAATAAACTGCCAATATTTGATGACACATTGAGTAATCTCCATTTTTATGGAGTCAGTGCACTAGCTTCTAAACCCTCATATTATTAATAAGTCAAATACTCTTTGTAGTACCTGATACCTGATATCTATTATGAAATACCCCTGCAACACATAGAAACACTAAGGCTGAGGAGCCCATTCAGTTCTCAGCATCTCTACCTTCTAAAAAAGCCAGTGATGCAGCTTTCCCACCCCAGACCCACATAATGTGAGCCATTTCCTAAGAGGTTCTGCAGTAGCATTTCTGGAGTGTGAGGGACCTCTGTTCAGCCTTGATGTGCATAAGCATCTTTGGCCATCATTCCCTTGGAAAGCACACCTCCCACTGCAGTTTCAGCTGAGAGAAGAGAAGCTCCCTGCCTCTCTGTTTATGTATTTTATGACTCAGAAAACCCAAAATTCACAAGGACACACAGTGAGATCAAGAGTGAATATGACTCTGTAAACCAAGAACTGAGGGCACAAACTACTTCTGAATTGTTCACAAGATATGAAACCTCAGGATTTATTTGCCAAGCCGAAATTTTAGGAAGATTTTCAAAAATCCTCTTTGGATTTGTTTCCAAATGATGAGAAGATGAAGTACTTATTCCCAGATGAAATATATTAGCCAAAATGAGATAGTATATTCTTGACTCACTATAGCCACTGACTGCCACAAATACATGAAAGCTCTAGTCTCTTAACTTGCACTTACATCAGCTTGCATGTTACCATCCCCACAGTTCAACATACTGTCATTACTGTCATATAACCCTTAGGTGAGAATACTTTCATTTAGCAAAAATGCATCGTTGTGTGAGGTGTAGTTGGGGAGCCGGGGAACAGCTATTCTAGGATGACAATGTAAATATTCACATACATGCAGAACTTCTTGAAACCCCACAAAAATGACACTTCCATTTCTACCAGTCACAACTGCCTCAAAGCAGGTTGCTGTCTGCCACTGCAGCAGTTTTCATTTTAGCCACATAGTGTCAAAGTAGCTGGAGGATGTTTACAGATCTCCAAAACCTCTTCCATGCAAGCTCCTCCTAATGGCCTTCTGCTTGCCTTAGGATGAATCCATATGACCCAAATTTAGCTTTAAAATGATGACTGTGAGTACATATAAGACTGAGGGTAGGGGGGGGAAGGAAAAAAAAAAAAAGGAGTTTCTGAACAAAAGGATTTCTTTTTCCCTTTGCCCCCTGACTGATATGTGTATTTGGGAAAGTGTGATAATGGAAATATTTAAAGTATAAAGGAGAATAATCATTCAAAAGCAAATTTTACAGAACAGTAATGGTGATAATTTGTAAAGTTATTTGATTGGGAGAGTTTTTGACCTGATTTTTTAATCTCATATTGTGATCAAGTTCCTTTCATGAATATACCTGTAAAAGGCCCTATTCAACTATTCAACTTTCAGGGCAGCCACAATGAATCAAGCATCCACATACTGCCACTAATGTGAAGCTCTTTCTCAGTCCAGCCCCAAAATTCCCTGGGAAAACATATATTCTCACAATCATAAAATAATTTATGTTCAAGAGGACTCCGGAGGCCATCTCATGTCCTGCGTGCACACAGCAGGGCCCATGGGAGCAGGTTGCACAGGGCCCTGTCCCGTTGCTTTTCCCCTCTTGATGAGGATGGAGCTTCCATGGCCTCTCTAGGCAACCTGATCTGGACCTGGCCACCATCCCGGGAACCCAACATGCCCCTTGTCACAGCATCGCCTTCGGCACCTTGCATCCTGATGGTGCATGGACCTCTCCTCACCCCTATGCAGGCCTATTACTTCTTTTACTCTCACTCTTGGCATTGTCTCTTGTAGTGGTGACTTTCCCTTTCAGTAGTTTCAGCTGAAAATGCTTAGATTTTACATCTTCTTCGCTGTCTCTGTGTGGAAACAACTGTCCACTTGGTTTACATAGTACATTTACAATATATGACCTAACCAATTTAAAAGCAATGCATGCAAATATTTACACTGGTGGTCATGCTAATGGATGGGAAGCTTACACAGAGAACATAAAATAGCCTTTTTTTAAAAAAAAAAAAGTTCCTAATTAGGCTAGTGTCTCTACATGTGCAGTTTCTGCTCCCAAGAGATTTTAAACAGATAAAATATGAGCTCTTGATGATGGAACTACAGCTATAAACATACACATCCCTCAGGTAGCATCCTGCAGATGTGCCTTACCCTTGTATCTGCAAACCAAGCTGCACATAATGACCAAATTTGTTTGCAATAGCTTACATCGCACCTGGCATTGTCTCTAATTCACTTACTTAAGCAAAAAAGCATCAGGCTGAAATCTAGTCCGTTCCAAGGAACACAGATCGTTCCAATAATCTACCTCTTTTTCCATGCATTTCTGTAGTCACATTTGTCTGTTTTAAATAATCCTGCCTTCTCTATTGCTGTGCAGAACACTTGGTTTGAAAAAGAGAAATGACTGAATAAATAGGGGCTGCCAAATGAACCGGCGATGACAAACAAACAAAGAGAAAAGATAATCCCTGTAATCTCATTCAGTGGTAGTAATTCTAGGTGGTGTTTATATTAATCACGGTGATCCTTTATTTATTCATTTATTTATTTATTTCCTCGTCTCCCAGCCCTCTCCTGCTGCTTCTTGCACATCTTCTCCCCAGATCGCAGTGCCTCATGCCAGGACAGGCCCTAAGAGAAAGGCCACACACATCACACCGGGGTGACACGCTGCACGTCACGCTGCCTCGCTCTGCATTGACTCCAGATACATGCAGCCTTCCTGGCTTGTCTCTCTGCAGAATGCCTCATTCCTATGGCTTTCTGGCATTTTCTAGATTTGTTAACCCAAAAGTTTACGGGAAGGGGGCAGATGTGCTTAATTTCTTAACAGTAAGGGTGACAGAGCCCTGAAACAGGCTGCCCCGGGAGGTTGTGGAGTCTCCTGCTCTGGAGATCTTCCAATCCCACCTGGATGCCACTCTGTGCCCTGTGCTTTGGGTGACCCTGCATGTGTAGGGAGGTTGGACTAGCTGATCTCTGAGATCCCTTCCAACCTTAAGAATTCTATGATTCTATGATTCTTTGGGAGGCAAAGAAACAGGCAAGGCAACAACTCCTGTCTTGAAGGCACCAGGAAATTTTCGAGCAATTAGAAAGGGTAGGGATCAGCTGCAACAAGAGTTTTATGAGGGAAAAAGAAACTGATGGAGTAACCTTGACTTGTATGGATGAGAAGAAATTTTTGAAGAGCGTAAATCATCACTACCTGGCACACAGTTAAGAAAGGTTATTGATTACAATAGACAGATCTTAGCATGCTTGAAAATGTTTAGTTAATGTGGTTCAAATGTTCTGTTTAATGAATGCATACTAACTGACTTCTGGAAAATATTTGTATCTCCTGCTCTAAACTAAAAAGCATTTTTAAGAAGTTACTTTCTTAAAATACTGGATTTCTTTTTATTATTAAAATATTCAAATTCTACAGTATAATAGGTAATCTGCTAAGGCATGTTGGGCTGGCTAAGCTTCACCAGCAATATATATTTTTTGAACTGTACCTATGCTAGCTATGACGCTATGATTAATGCCAAGTCTGCAACCAATCTGACAGGTTTTCAGCATGAGTTAATTCTCTAGATCTAGACAGTGCTTGTGTCATATCTGTGCATCTTGCAGACACACTTTTGAAGGTAAAACAAGTTAGACTGGAAATCTGAAAGAAAGTTTTGATGCAAAACGGCTTACTTTTTCCCAGCTGACATCAGGGAATTTCTCCTGTGTTTGCCCCACTTCTTGCTCCTTAAAAACAGTATCTCCATGACTGAAAACCCACAGGAGACCATTGAGCATCAGTCTGGCGAAGCAGTTGTATTGTTTATTTCACCTGCCAGAATAAAATAAAGCCATAACATTCCTCAGGGCTGTATTTTGAAAAGCTCAGAAAGACCTACTTGTCATATTATTTTATGCCTACAGGCCCTCTCAGCATTTGCAAGAATAGTTTAAAGCATTTGTCTCTGAAATACTGGCCTGCGCTTTAGCCACGCAAACAGTCATTTTTCTCCTTTCTGGAAGGAAAGGCAAGGCCTGCTGGCAGAGGAACAAATCTTCTTGTAATCTAAGTGCAAGCCTCAGGAACCCCCCTGCTAATACTGGCACCGTGCACCGCTATGCCAGACCAAGACCTGCTGGGTAAACTGCACTAGCTGGGTCAGGGCCAGCTGGACAGCATTGGAAACTGTAAAAATACAGCACACAAGAAATACAGTGCGCAGAGACAGTGAGAAGGGAAAAAGAGGAGCCCCAGAAGAGCTTTTGCTGTGCTCGTTCTTGGATTTGGGTTCCTGGGCGAGCCAGCGCTGTGTAGCCGGGCAGGTGCCTGAGGTGCTGGGCTATGTGCAGAGCAACCCCTGCTGCTCCAGAGCAGCTTTTCCCGTTTCGGCTGGTTAGCCAGCTGATAAAGCTGCAATTCTGCTCTGTGTCATGGAGTCCAGGTGGCTGCCGAGCAGCAAAGCCCTGTTAGCTGCTACCTCAAGAGCTTCAGGGCTGGCTGCAGAGTTTGGACATTTTGTGCTGAGGGAACTTCCTGAAATGCTAAGAGCCAACCCAAAGTGCACCTGCTATGTCAGGGGAGACACCAAGCGACTGCCAGACCTTCAGATCCAATGGAAAAGGTTCATGTAAGTCTCTCTCCCAGTCCTATATAAAGCAAGAGCTTTATTTGCACTTTTTAGTAGCCTGTGAACTGTTTACACAAGACTTGAAGATACAAGTCGCTATCCTCTCGCATTCATATTTTGTCTATGCAAAGTCACTTCACTTTCTGATCAATAGTACCCCATGGTCTTTGTGTCTCAGAAGACATTCCCCATAGGCAAGAATTTATGTAAAATCACCTTTGATTTCAGTCCCCAACACCAGGGACAATTTTATTCCATTTTGCACAGCACAGAAGACCACTGGAGCCCTGTATAGTTCCTTGCTCAATAGTACTTGTCAATAGCAAGCACATTTTACCAGGGGAGGTTTTCTCTGGTCACTTTTTGACTTTTGCTTCCCTACCAATTTGTCAGCATCGTTAAAAATATACTTGGCAGCCAGAGTCAGACTCAACTTCTGCAGTAACTGCTCTCGAGGAGATATGGTTCTTATTGCCCCTATAACCATTTGTAAATACAAAAGCTAAACACCAGGTAGAAACTACCTTAAAAGGTAGTAACTAAGCTCTGGCTTTTATGTTATCATGAAGAGTCAAATGACAAAATATTAGCCTCAAGTTAAGACACTGTCCTCATGTGGGACTAGAAACGTGTTATTCTTTATGAAAAATATTTATGAATTAGGTCCTAAATCAGCACAATTGATGGAGAAAATTAATTACTTTTTGTGGAATCAGGTGGTGATTTTTCAGATCCTCTTTGAGGGCAGAGCATTAAAATGCTACTGAAATGCTACTAATTGCTATAGTTCTCAGTACTTAAACATTTGATACCACATTAGAATTAGCTGCAGCATTGAACATGAAAGGGGGTTTATATATATATATGTGTGTAAATATATAGATATATATATATAACTCAGTGCATTTCAAAGGCTGTGTGTTATTACCTTGCTAGCACAAAATGTAAACAACATAAACCCCTCAGGCTTTAGTGTCCCGAGGTATGAAACTGGAATAAATAACGTGTAAGGGAGCTATGCACCACATTTATGGCAGTCCCTGTGCCTACCACGTTCAGACATTTGGTATGACTTCTCTCTGCCCTCTCCAACATCTGTTCACTTACTTCTTTCCTCACCATCATCTGTGCAGAGAATCCTGACCTGTTTTTCCCTCTTTGCATTGTGAGGAAAGGTCAGATTATTTTCCTGAGCTGGAAGTCAAAGAAATCTGAAGTATCTGAAATTGTGCACATGTGCAGAGCCACCGTCTCACCTGGGAACGCTGGTGACCCAACGCACTGAAATTCAGCCCCTTTGCACTCAAGTCAGAGACAGCCCCTTTAATGTCATGATCTGATTTCTGCTGCAGATGCTGTGCTCACACATAAAATGAAGAAATGGTTATACGAAACTCTAGATGGTGTAGTTGTAATTATAACATTAAAAATGTTTCTTTTTTCCTACTACTGGAATTCCTACACAAATACTTATATTTATACACCACCATATTTGGCTACTGTAATCATACATAATCATCAGTCTAATTCTACAGAATAATGTGCATAAAGAAGGTGGAGGATGCAATAAATAGAGGCCCATAGGAGATAATAGAAGAGGAGCAGTGCTGAAATGCTAGCCTGTGACCATTTAATTACAGACTGTTAAATAAAGCACAACAGGCGCTAAGTAGGGGTAATTCACACACCTATTTTTGGGTCCTACTCTACTTTAAGAATACTCTATTTTAGCAGATTTGAGAAACGCCTTTTATTTTTGTGTGTTGAGAGTTTGCAAGATCTTTTCAAGAAATCTAATTTCATCACTTTGGAGCAAAATAGTAGATGATAGAGAACTATCCTGTGTTCTGAAATTGTTTCTGTTCTATTGTTCTTCAATATTGCCTGCCATACTGGGCTGCTCAGCATCCCAGGCCTGTGTCAAGGCACCTACGGCATAACAACAGCTCTCTGTTTGCACCCTCAGTTACCTTGGTCTCAAAGGTTGAGCCAGAGCCTTCAGTCTGGCTTTCTGAGGAATCAGAGGATGACAGAATCATGGTTGGAAAAGCCTTTTAAGGTCATCGAGTCTAGCTAAGCCCTTCACCAGACTACCTGCTAAACCCTGTCCCTAACTGCCTCATCCACACCTGCCTTGGGCACTGCCAGGGACAGTGACCCCAGCATTTCCCTGGGCAGCCTGTCCCCAGGCTTCACCACTCTGTCCATCTGTGTAGAAATTCGTACTCATGTCTAACCTGGGCCTCCCCTAGTGCAACTTGAGGCCATCTCTTATCCTATCTGCAGTTACCTGGAGAAGAGACTAACCCTGGTCTCACTACAACCTCTGTTCAGGCAGCTGTAGAGAGTGATGGGATCTCCCCGAGGCCTTCTCTACTCCAAACTAAACTCCAGCTCCTCAACTGCTGCTCACAGGGTCTAAACTACAGCCCCTTCACCAGCTTCACTGTCCTTCCCTGGACACGCTCCAGCACATCAATGTCTTTCTTGTAGTGAAGGGCCCAAAGGAAAACCCTGGGAAGGGACTGCTGAAGGCAGGTGTGAGATTCTTCCACCCATGTACAGTCCTGTATCACTATGCCAGGAATCTGGCAGGAAAATGTTGCTTCTGGAGGGAAGGCTGCAAGGCAGGGCCACCTGAAGTGTCTCTGTCCACTTGCCTGCTGTATTTAGAGTGGCTATATAAATATATGTATTCCCAACAGCTTGGCAAATAAATTCTCTGAATTAAAAAAAATGTTTCATATAAATGTATCCATTTCTCAGAGTCTTCATGTCTGGATTCTTTAGCGTAATATTTAATGAATGGCTTCATTTTTGTCTTGAAAAGAAGAGCCAAAAAACATCAAAGCTACAAGTTTTCCTGTTTTAGATAAAATATGCTGACATTTCACCAAGAAGGAAGAGTTTCAATAGATGATAGCATTCCTGTCCCTAAGTATGTCTTAACAAAATCTCATTGATGCTTTCCAGCTTCATATTCATACTATTTATAGGTCTAAAAAAGAGCCTTCTAGAGAAAGAAATCATGTGATTTGTAGTTTAAATGGTTCACATAAACAAAGACCAAAACAAAAACTGTAAAAAATACCTTATTTGTTGTACAGTGTTTTGTACTGAAAAGATGACCTTTCCCTGTTTGAGGATTAACAGGAAGTCTGTGAAAGCACTTACTTAGAAAAGTCTTGTTTTCCCCTTATATCAGATGAGACATGATTATTAACTAAATGTTTAGGGATGCTGTAAGCAGTGCTTTGCTAAGAACTTCATTAGGAGATCTTGTTTGAGAGGTTTCAACAAAGGAAGCTCTTTTTATCATTGTAGTTTGAACTTTGGAAACCTGTTCTTCCAAAAGAGTATCCCTTTGGATTTCCAGTCTGAAGCAGTATCTGAGAATGGCACATTCAGTAACATGCTTGCACATGCAATCCACAACATTTCATTACTAAAGGAAAGACAAGAGTTCTGTAGTAATCAGTCTTTACACTGATGAGCACTGGATCTAGGCCAGCACAGCAGGGTTGGTCCCACTGAGCTAAGCTGGTGAGACCTCTCAAATGCCCAAATAAAGCATGCATGGTTATTTACTCAGCACCCAAGACATGTGAAGATATCACCTTCAAGTTGCTTTTTCACAGAATCACAGAATCTTCAAGGTTGGAAGGGACCTCTAGAGAGCATCTGGTCCAACCTTCCCGCTCCAGCAGGCACACCTAGAGCAGGTGGCACATGGCGGCATCCAGGCGAGTTTTGAAGACCTCCAGAGAAGGAGACTCCACAACCTCCCTGGGCAGCCTGTTCCACTGCT
>JAUBOD010000162.1:163907-182354 GCA_032353885.1 Nothura maculosa
AATGAGCTGAGGTATCCAGGACAAAAAGCATCCTCTTTCACACTAGTTATTAATTTTGTATTATACAGATGACATACTGTAGATGCTTAAGGGCTAGGTTTAAATTTTTTTTTCCCAATATGTTTTCCAGTAGAGAGGTGGTTACTCTGAGCAAAAGTAATTTCTGCCAATACTGCTTATTTCAGTTAAATGATGCTTGGGGTAATTCCTTCCCAGGTGCAGGACCTGGGCAGGACTTGTCCTTATTGAAGCTCCTGAGGTTCCACTCTGCCCAACTCTCCAGCATGTCCAGAACCCTCTGTATGGCAGGCCAGCCCTCCGGAGTGTCAGCCACTCTACCCAGTTTGGTATCCTCAAATAAAGAAGGGACACTTAGGCCTAAACTTGGCCAGACACAGAAACAGATTTTCCAGGACACCTTTTCTAGGTAATCACATTGTAGCAGTTATATGTAATGGCATACATTCTGACACCATAAATGGTACCAGTTTCTAAATTGGTTGAAAACTTCTATGTGGTAGAACACATGCTGAAGCTCTTCAGCTTCAGTGAAAGAGGCAGTTACCATCTCTTGGTTAGATTTATGAAGAAAAAAAAACAATCCCTGCCACAGCTCCTACTCAGTAACATTAGAAACTGCAAGTTCTTGCCATACCAGATAAAACTGAGTCAAGTGTAAGACTCAACAGCCTTACTTGCACTTACATTTCAGATCTAAAACCATAATTTACATGGCTATTTGTGTGATACAGCTTGAAAGATGGACAAATTTCATCATTCATGCATCATATTCTAAATCACCACACTCCCTCTGTGTGCAAAGCACTCCAAGATTTTCACACTTGTTTTAAGCCCAGTAGAGCTGACTGTAGCTGACAGGGGTTTCCTGAAGCAGTAAACTGTGATACAGTATAAAGAATAGAAATTGCTGGCTTCATTACATCTGAATTAAATCTTTACCATAGGCCAAGCAGGATTATTTTCTTGAGTAAAACCAAAAGAACTCCCTCTGTTTGGGAGGTTCTCTTAACTCTCCTTTCCCAAAGACGTGGATCCTAGCTAAGTGTGAGCATTTAAATAAACATAAAGGGAATTTTCTCCTTCAGACTCCACAGGATCCATGAGGAGACAGAATCAACTCCAGGGCCTGTAAGCCCGTCTCCTTCCCTTGAACATAAATATCGCAGTTCTAAGTGCTTGAAATGAAAAAGGATGAATCTAAGCCTCCTGCACAAGCCCCACACTGGGGCCTCTGGCTCCTACAGAAACGCAAACAGTCATTAATAACCATTAATATTGTATGTAGTCCATCATGCTTTCGTATATTCGATATGCCTGCCCAGTCCTTCCTAGTAGTGCTCAGCACTTATGTGCTTCTCTGCGGATCTGAGCAAGCTCTCAGTAGGCAGCAGTGCAGCTGGAGAAGCGGCAAGATACAGCATGCAGGGCTACCTAGCAGGCATTGCAAAGCCTCTCTTTCAAAATCAGCACTAGGAGAAGAATCTCAGATTCTCTGTGGGTTTCTTAACCACTGCAGTATGTGGCTTATAAGAAAAAATAGAAGAAAAACAAAATACAAATCACAGCTAATGGTCCACAGAAGACAAGGAAAGACTGGATATGAAATCTGTAGATTGATAAGAAAGGGGCAGCTGTTACAGATTTTACTGAATAAGTTGAAGGAAAAAGAAAAGCCTCAAGGAGGTACACTTAGGAGTGGAGACTAGACTGTTGGCGCACATGTAATGGTCTCTGTAGAAGAGCAAAATGAGTAGTAATAGGGAACCTTGGTGTGCTGGAAAAATGCTTGGGAGCCATCCAAGAATATAATGCATGAATGATATGGTCAAATCAACAATGAAGGACATTCAGAGCACTCAGATCAGCATGTTACAAATGTAAGACATGTTCACAGCCATGTACAAATATGGGCTTTGTAGGATCAAGTGATATATGACTCCATAGTGTAAGACATGAAGGAATCGAGTCCCGAAGCCAGACTGTTTTAAGAACTCAAGCTGCAAATTTGACTTGGTATGACAGATGTGCAGAGAGGCAATGAAACAGATAAAGACAGAGAGTAATAAGTGCAGACAACTTGAGGCATTAAACAACTAAGGGGCATGGATGAAAAGTTTGACTTGTATAGTATCTTCTGTGACCTGTTCTAATTGTCACATGTGAGAAAGAACTTGACAAGGATGTCAAGAGGACTGCTCTGCATAGAAAAAATAGGAGTAATCTAACACATTTTTCAAAGTCACCAACACAGACTGTGCCTTCAAGGCTGGTAAAACAGATCTTTAGCATTAATTCATATCCTATGCAGTTACCATACAGAGGTATAGTTGTGACTCCTGAATAAACAGCATGTTGAAAAGCTTGGTCAGCAAGCAGCTGGAGGGGCTTATGACTTTCAAATGCAACTAGTAACTAGTAGTCTATGCAGATGATTACAAATGGGAGAGAAGTCCCCATTTATAAGGGACTGTAGTCAGACTTGGACTATATCCACACTTTTCCTTAAAAGTCCTTCAGCTAATGAAGATGACCATACAAGGAGTCATAGCTACAAGGCAGTGAAATAAACGTATGTACTGCAATGGCTAGCCTAGATACTACCTATGTAAAAGAAACTATGGACAAGAGTTTGAAATACACCATGTATCAGTATGCTGGGGCTGGAATAGGGATTTGCATTTCCTTCTCTTCTTATGTAGCTGACCTCAGTCTGCTCCATCAGGAAACATTCTCCTGAATATAGTGCCCAAATCCTTAACGAAGATCACAGATCAAAAATAAATCACCTAGTGAAGAAAAGATTGGAAAAGATAAACTAACTGCACTAACTGGATCTGACTAACTAAATCAAGTAAGATAGACATTTAAAAGAGTCATAAAAACATAGATTGTAACTGAATTAGAAAACCAGAGGAAAAAATAAAATGCTCATGATATCCCATGCTGAGCAAAATCATTCAGACTTTCATGGGAAAGACTGTAAATTATGCTTACTCTGTACTTTCTTAATAATATAGCTACACCAGCAAAACTTCCCTTTGTAGATTTAGTGTTTGTCAGCAAAAAGTATAGACATTTAACTGAAATAAGCAGTATTGGCAGAAATTATTTTTGCTCAGAGTAACCACTTCTCTACTGGAAAACATATTGGGAAAAAAAAAATTTAAACCTAGCCTTTAAGCATCTGTGGTATGTCATCTGTATAATACAAAATTAATAACTAGTGTGAAAGAGGATGCTTTTTGTCCTGGATACCTCAGCTCATTGAAGCGCTGCAGAATGTCCCTTGGAATTAGCAATAGTGAGAAATTAGTGATAGCAGGTTGAAGTCCCCCGATTATCCTTATTTAAGGATTATCACCCTTACTCGCCTATGGACTCTTGTATAACTCTAAGTAAGATATATGAGCAATTTTTCTATATTTCTATTTCCTTCTCTGTGTTCTATTAGTGTAATAGAGATTATAATATAGAGAGTATAATATAGAGTATAACATAGTGTAACACAGAGTTGGGCAGAGAGGAACCTCAAGATGTTCAACAAAAACAACTGCAGGGTCCTGCAGCTGGGGAGGAATAACCCCAGACACCAGGACAGATTAGGGGTCGACCTGCTGGAAAGCAGCTCCACGGAGAGGGACCTGGGGGTCCTGGTGGACACCAAGTTAACCATGAGGCAGCAGTGCCCTTGTGGCTAAGAAGGCCAATGGGCTCCTGGCTGCATCAGGAGGATGTTGCCATCATGGGGAGGGAGGGGATCCTGCCCCTCTGCTCAGCTCTGGGGAGGATGCAACTGGAGTATTGGGGGCAGTTCTTGGCTCCCCAGGACAAGAGGGACATGATGCTTCTCGAGAGGGTCCAGCGGAGGGCAACCAAGATGATTAAGCGACTGGAACATCTATCGTATGAGGAAGACTGAGTGAGCTGAGCCTATTCAGCCTGGAGAAGAGAAGGTTGAGAGGAGATTTGATCAATATGTGTAAGTACGTGAGAGGAGAATATAGGGAGGATGAGGCCAAACTCTGCCTGGTGGTGGTCAGTGATAGGAAGGAAGGAAGGAAGGAAGGAAGTTTCATCTGCATGTGAGGAACAGCTTCTTTCCTGTGAGGATGACAGAGCAGTGGAACAGGCTGCCCAGGGAGGTTGTGGAGTCTCCTTCTTGGGAAGTCTCCAAACCCGCCTGGATGTCGCCCTGTGCCACATGCTCTAGGTGACCTTGCTGGAGCAGGAAGCCTGGACTAGATTGTCTCTAGAGGTCCCTTCCAGCCTTAATCATTCTGTGATTCTCTTTAGCATACCTTTTTCCACAATTCTAGCATACTTGAGGCTGAGATTTTGGGGGTGAGAACTGCTTCTTATTGCAATTAAGAGAGCATCATTAGTTCCACTTAAATATTCTGAATGTTATCACATCAAAGGCTTAGGGCAGAGCACTGTGCTGTCCTCAGTGTTCTTCTGACTTGACTGAGGGTCTCTGCAGTTTATGAGCACATCTGGAATGGGCTCAGAAATGCTGTCCTAAATTTAGGAACACTTTTCAGGCAGCAGCTGCTGCAGAGCAGCAACATGTCACCAGCAGAGCTTTATCTCTCTGGCAGTATGCAGGTCGGGAAACCAGAGAACCCCATTCACCCTTTTAAATGCCATTTTAGATGGGTTGCTTGAGGCCAGGCATTGATCTGGTCGCACACAATCAAGCCTGCTATTCACAAGATACTCCTAGGATTTTGGGCAGAGGATCAAGCTGATACCATTCCTAACTTAGGGAGAGATTTGTCACATCTGTTACACTCACATTCCGATTTCATTACAGTAGGATTTTAAGATAAGAGCTGTTGACAAAAAGGAAAAAAAAATCTCCCAATCTAAGGCCAGCAAAATAACATTCCAATTTTGGGAAAGGTTGTTGCAGGAGAATATCCAAGGCATGAAGCTGCCACAGGGGTACATGTACACATGTACATGCAATCCCTAAACATGCAATGGGAGCATCCATCCCCTTGAGTTCCTAGCCTGTTGGGGGATTAACAAGAGGGAGGGAGGGGACATATGGTGAATATCCCTGGGATTCTGCATGAGAGAAATACAAGAGTTTACTGCACCAAGACGACTGCAACCAACACTTGCCTGTATCACCTGCAGACTGGTAATTTCATGAGCAAACACCCTACAGACAAGAAAAATCCTGTAGTTCTCTGCTCTTTGCCACTCACAGCAGCTTGACAAATATGCAGTATCAATCATTCTGAAAGCTGTGCTATGTGACCTCAAAACATACAGTGTTTTCCAATTGAAATTATCAGGAAATGTCTTTCCTGATTGTCAGCATCATGTTTTAAAGATCCTAGCCTGGTCTGCCTTTGGGGCAAGGATGTAATGGAAACAAGTTTCAGTAATACAAAATTTGCTTCATATCAAGATATGAAAATTTGATTGTTCTTAATGAGTTTATTTTTTTCTTAGTTTTTGGTTTCTACACAGAGGACTAGTGCATGGTGTAGTCTAAATGACACTACCAACAGCAATACAAAACCTCACATGTAACTTAAAGATATGGCTGTGATACCATAGAGTTGTTAAATTAATTTCTTTAAAAAATAAAGACCGTGAACAGAAACCAAACCCCTTCAAAATGGACCGATATCCAACATCCGAGAATCACCCCAAATTACAAACACATGCACACAAGAGAGCTGCTTTTGCATTTCATCTTTGGAGAAAAGGCAAGCTTTTAAATGTCGCCAAAAAAGTAATTGTTGCAGCAGATATAAGAGAGTAAGTGTACGTCAGAATTAAACTGCAACTAAGAAATATCCTTCTGTTTCTCTATGCCTTAACTTTTCCCTCTTGCACCTGGGACTGCAGCCGACAAATGCTTTAATCTCTACAACAGAAGAACAACGTATGTAAGAGTCACATTCTGATGTCCAGGTTTGCAGTGCCAGAATCCACCAAGAATGCCAAACTAATTTCTTGCCTATATTGTAGGTCATTACATCCTAGCTGTGACTTTACTGCTGCATGGCGCTTTGTGTGTGCTTGTTCAACTCTTTCTACATTCCAAAGGAAGAAGGAAAACAAAATATTCATGTTTTCAATTTGTAAGTGGAAGTGGAGGACAGAAGTTTGCCATGTTTTTCTTGTGTATTGGAAACACCTGTTTAAATAGTGCAACAAATGAATGTATTCAGCCAAAGAGATGACTGTTGCATCTCTTGACACCCTGTAGTGCACACCATGCTGGGGCAAGTCTCCCAGCAAGGGGACCAGGACCTTCTTTGAGCACAGGAGTCACTTCATGCAGGACAGGAACTCTGGATCCTCTTCACTAAGTTCTGAACTCTCTTACTTCATTGAAGCCCTTTGGAATTTGTCTTGTTGCAAGTGAGGTAATGTGGCTACTCTTTTGGAAAACTGCCAAATCAACAATACTCTTCCCCGGGAAAGGATGCCAAACAAAAGGCCTTATGCAAAGTAATGTATCTGATATTGCTTTATTATTCCACACACTTATTTTTAAGCTGTAATATGTGTAGTGAATGCAAAATTACCTCTTCTGAAAATGTCATATCTTGTTAGGAGCAGTGGTATTTAAGAGTTCACTCTCACCTTCATTAAGTGGCTTGTCTTACAGCTGTTGCATCAGTACAGACTGCAAAAATCATACTATCATCTTTAATAACACAAAGAATGCATTGACATTTTCCCTCTTAAAAGCCACTGCTGAGCCACATCATCTGCCGAAGGAGGAGATATTTGAATATAATGCAATGACACAGCATTTCTGAAAGGTGATTTTTTTTGTCCATTACTTTTTGCTTTTAATGGCACTGAACTGAAAATCTTTCAGCACAGTTAGAGTGAAATCTAATATGGAAAAGAGGTGGATGGTGTTTAGTAATCTCTGCCTAAAGTGCTTTTTCATGTATTTAACATATGCATAGCCTAAATGACTGTGCATGAACAAGGTTGAAATTGGATTTGTAGGTAGGCCTTTTTTAAAAAAAATACAAATATCCTTGCTTAAGAGGATAATCATTAGGGAATCTATATGTGACTTGGCATTCACAAGGATGCTTTGAAATATGCAGAAGTATTTATCAGGCATTTCTGTGATAGCAGCCAGGCAGTTCAAACAGCAGTTCAAACCTTGCTTTTACCCTAAGTTTCCCATTCGAAGAATTCCCAGTGAAAAGTTCATGCTGTTCTACATAACTGAAAACACTTTTTGGAGGTATATATTTCAGAAATGATTATTCTGATCTGAACATGTGTGTTTTGGACATTGTCCAGTTCTGTGTAATTCTTTGAAGCATTTTCTTCACAGGAAAGAGATTTTGAAATCAGTAGCAGTATTTTGTATCTCTCGTGGGAGGGAAGGTAACTGAGAAGTGCCCAGAGCTTAGATGATAGTGTTAATGTGTCTCTTTGCCCCGGATTGCTTTTGCTGAATCACGTTTTTCACGAGACTGTAAGAAAGACTTTTGCATAATGAGAGGTTTGAAAGTTCTCTTTTTCTCCAGATTTTCCTGGAGAGCAAGAGTGAAGCTTTTGCTAGATGCATCTACGGTTACTAAAGCAGGTTGTGCAGGTGGAGAAGGGATCCTCAAGGAGAACCAAGGTGGTGAACGGTATCAGCAGAGCTACTCCACATCTCTGCTGCTGCTTCCCTTTCAATAAGCAACAGACTGTCACTGTCTGCTACATTTCATATTTTCAAGGATCCCCCAAACTCCATGATTTTGTGCAGTGCATGCTGCTTGTGAGAGGTGCAGAGAGAGCAGCATGCACCAGCTTATGGCACAGACACGCAGCTGGACGCAGTGAGCTCTGCAGCGGCCCCTGAGGGCTCCGGGCTCTCGGGACCACTGAAGTAGTCGGTTTGTAGCTGCCGCACGGACTCTTGTCCCTCATCGCAGGCCGCAGGGGCGGCCGCCATGGCGGGCGGGCCCGCGCTGCGCGGCTCGCGGCCGCCCTCTGCTGCTGCCTCGCGGCCGCGCACGGCGACGGCGCCGCGCTGCTCCTCCCTGACTTCCCACCAAAACGGGAGGGCTTCCCGGGACCGGCGGGATTGCCGGGCTGGCGGGGGATGAGTGCCCATGATGCGCGTTTACCCAAGCACACGCATCCACTGTGTTGGAAATACCTGAGACTTGGGGCGTTCAGCACACTTCGCCGCTGCCTACCTGACCGTCAGCTCCCAAGTCCCTTCATTCCATCTCGCTGAGGTCCCAGAGGGGAGGGATTGGGAAAAGAGTACATTTTCTATTTTACATTACTGTAAAGCAATAAAACTTCCAAGATACTTTAATTTCATTAAAAGTTATTCTGGGTCTCAGTGACCCTTGTGAAGTTCATCTAACTAGTAACACTACTAGACTTTCAGTAGGAAAAAAAAAGGATACTTTTAATGGAAGAAAACATCATGAAAAGCCCTCTTTTAGGAAAAAATAAATAAGTAATTAGAATCATCTTAACCTCACCTTGCACAGAGAAAAATATCTTTAGCATCATGACCTTTTCAGTTTAGTAAACTATGCACAAAAGCAAAGTTAAAGAATTGTGCACTGGATTAGTCCAGTGATTAGAACACTCAAAATGAAAAGAGTAGGCAACCTCTTGAATGGCCATGAAATTATATACTCTATGACTGAAGAAGAGCAAGATTAGAAGAATTTGAGTTTTACGGATGGCAGAATGCTTGAGGGAATTCATAAGTGAAAATTCTGATGAATGGGGAATTTTAGGCATTGGTAGTATATAAGAAGACAAGTACAAATTGACCCAGTACAGAGGAAAATAAGCTGCAGGAGGAGACAAACTACACTAAATCATTCCCTTTTAATTGTACTCAAGCAAAGAAAGAAAAAAAAATCGATAAAAAGTAGAAAATCTCACTTGAAGTGAGTAGCACAGTTATACAAGGACAAAATTGAAAAGACTGAGGAATGATATGGGAGACTACTAATGAAGGGTCAGAAGTACAATGAAAGTAATTCTGTGACTCCATTTGTGGTAAAAAGAGAGCAAAAGAAATTGGTAGTCTTCTGGTCCATAGAAAGGCAGACAATGTATATAAATAACACTGAGATGAGTGCTCCTTTTTCTGTTGTTATTAAAAGAGTTTGTTAGTTGCAATCAAACCAAATACCATACAAAGTACACAGACAAATTACAATTACAGGGGGGAAAAAACTAAAATAGACAATCTGGAGAATACTTAGAGAAATCAATTTTGAAATCAATATTTTTGATCTGGGCACATTGAAATGGCATGTTAATTTTAACAAGGGTACAGGAAAAAGGCAAGTTAGGGATAGCAAAAAAAAACAACAAAACTTCAGTCCTCATAGGACTATTTTTGATTGTCTAGACTGTCCTCCACAGTAGGACATCTATAAGGACAGCCTTGACAACAGTTTGATGAGATACTTAAGATGAAGCACTGTAGCACCATTTTCTGTACTTCTGTAATTTCTAGGAGAGAGGAAATGCTAATCAGTACATGGAAAGGGAACAGAGAAGTCAGAGTAGGAACTACTTCTTCTGAGTTGTTCTGTCACATAGAAGGTACAGACTGTGAAACCAGAACCAGGAAATAGAAATGTGGGGGCAGAGGAAGCCTAATTTCTCCGTTAAATATTTGTTGCAGTTACTCCATCATCACAGCGTAGAATATTTTTGCAAAAGTCTAAACAGGGACTCCATGGATTTATACAGTGAACCAGTGTTTAGAAAGAGCGCTGGCTCTTACAGTTTGGGAAAAAGCCATGTTCTTACACTGCAGGATAAGAAGCTTCCCTGTGGCAAGGTAGCATTTAAATTTTGGTATGTTACCACAAAACACTTGAAAAGGACCACTGCCAGACATGGAACAGCTACCACTGTGAATTATCCTACCAGTTCCTGACATAACTTGAAATCATAATGGAATTTTCATTCAATTCCCCTTCTGCTTAGTACATGGCAAAATATTTCTTTGTTGGAGTCAGCCATTCAACATTTTCATTTGAAGACATAAATAAATCTGCTGTTCTCCATTCAAAGCCTCCATGTTATTCTCCAAATAATTTTATATTGTTAGATTAGCCAGAAACAGACTGCAGATTCTCATGCTTTGTTGTTAGATTTAGAATAGACATCTGTGAAGAGGAACAAAAAGCATAAATTTTAGACTTTGAGAATGCAGGATGGTGAAAAGCTGAAGCTATAAATGAAGCTGTTGCATAAATTGATGGCTTGAATGGATCAACACTTAAAATTTCCATCTCATAAAAAATCTTGAGCTTTTGGAATTTTACCTTGCCCCAAAAAGAGATGAAAAGTAAATGCTTCAAAATGTTTATGAAACTGAGGATTTAATAATATTTGTGTTGACCTCATGGAAACATTTTGATAACATGGAAACATTATCAACATTGCAACTTTAACACTTTTCATAGTTTAAATGATAATGTAAAAAGCAGATGTTTCATCTTTATTGGAACAAAATATTGAGATAATCTTCTGTCAGATTATGATAAAATAGATAAATTCCCATAAACATTTTGCATTTCATTAAGTAAACATTTCCCAAAGGAATAATACATCTTAGAGGAAATTGTCAACCATATGCCATTATTTTCTGGGGCCCTTTAACCCCACAAATGTCAAAGTGGTATGTACTTTTAAACAGAGAGAGGAAAATAATCTATAGTCAGGCAGATAGAAAGCCATCTCCAGGGTGAAACAACTGTATAAATTGCATATGAACTCTGCATAATTGTTTAAGAGCTATCTATCACATTGAAGCTGAAAGAAGAATTAAACATATATATTTTCTGTCCTAGCAGTTGCTATATATAAACAAGTCTTATGAGTATTGTACTTCTTTCAGGTGGTTTATTGTATCTCTTCATTTCATACCTTCATTCTTCTGCTATTTAAGAATATAGTCGAGAGCATTTTCCAGTCTCTACTATTGATACAGCATGTTAAACATGCAGAGCAACAGGGAATCTGTTTAGTTTCCTAAGTGGTATGGTATTGCAAAGAGCTAATCTTGTCACATGCAGATATGAAGTTCCCCTGCTTCCTGACGGCTTTTATTCAAAGTGGCCTCTTTGTGGCGTCCCACCAGGACAGAGTCTGGAGTGGTAGGTGCTCTACATGCTTCACACAAGACAGTCCTGCCCCATAAGTTTGCCAGTTGGACACCTAGAAATAGAGTGGTGCTGATGGACCCTGCCTTGCAGCATGGAGGACGTTAAAAGTGCACTCTCTACCCCCACACATTAGTCATCCCATTGCAGAGACGCATCACAGGTCCCAAAATACACTTTTAACATTCCTGAGTTTTCAGTGTGACAGCATTGTGGTCTCCCAAGCTGCCAGGTTGGAATAGCCCAGGACTGGATTGTGCATCACAAGGTTTCCGGCCTGCAGAGCAGAAATTTCTGACTGGTTTGGTTTCAGTAACAACTTCTGCCTCTCCTATCCGAAAAGCCAATTTAGTTAAAGGTTGTACGTGAATTAACTCTTTTCCTCTGCTTTGTGCTAAGCCCAAGGCAAAGCAGTAAGAAAACGTGGCATCCCAGGTGCATGCATCCCACTTCCTATAAAAGAAGAGACAAAACTGAGCATGAGGTTTCCAAGAAGGTCTGGATGTAGGTTCGGCAACATGATGGGTCACTGCCTGCTTTCTCCAGAGGCGTCTGTGACTGAAATGAAAATGAAATGAAAAAATGAAATGGAGTCACCTTTTGTTCAACTGCATCTGGCTTCCTCCCGCTTCCTTGCGTTTACTATCTCTAGGATAATGGTTTTGTGCCCAAAACTCTTCATTCGCCATTACCTGTTCATCCTGAGTTGAGACAAGCTAAATGCATTTCTTGTATGAAAAATGGCTCTTTTTACAATCTCCCCTGAGGACATGTGGAAAGGGCCAGCAGCAGCCTGAACCTGCATCTACTAGCAAATTGCAATGTTACTGTGACATTATGAAATACTAGCTCTTTGCATGAATTTTTGTTCTCATGCCACTAGAAGCTAAGTGCTGATTGGAGTGTCCAAAATACAAATACTTTATTAAAATGCTGGAGCTTTGATCAGCTCATTTTCATGAAATCATGTCAGAATCTCAGACCCAGACCCAGAGAGTGGGTGGCTATCTGCAGCAGTTAAGCAGCATCCCTGGGAAGGTTATTTTTTACCACAGAGAAGTATCCTATGTCCCTAACTTCCTTACTTAAATCTGGAATAAGGTTGTACATTTAATCTGTTTTCAATTTGGGGACACACAGGTCACTTAGCGGTCAGATTGGCATGGGAAGAGGCTGAGCACACAGTCCAGAGCATCAAGGCTCTCCAGTGAAGACTGCTGCAGCCCTGAGCAGAAGTGACACATCCTGCCACCATCCCACGCTGCCTGTCAGCAAGCAGTAATCACTTCAGGGTGGGTTTGCTGCATCTGTCCCCTGCTCAGGAGAGCATTTAGACATATGTTTATGTTAGAGAGACCTCGGTGCACGGTCAAAGATGAGCACATTTTGAATATGTTCCTTAATCAAGATGATTTTAATGAACCAACACCAGAATGAGCAATCAGAAAATAACCACAACCAAATCAAGAATTCTCCAAAAGCTGGCCAGATCCACACTGGACCTTTGGTTTATTTTTTTATAAATACTGTGGCTACATTCAAGGTGAGCAAAAGGAATTGGAAATCAAGGACCTAAATGTCAACACACACTGAGGTTTACTAAACATGTCATTTTGTGTGTACAGAAAATACACATGTATTCAGTAAATACTAGTGCTTATTTTGGCACATCTTTAGAAATTCACAGCATTTTATAAATTCTATTAAAATCCTTAATAATAAACCTATCTTTCCATGCTTGGAGGAAACCCTATGACTCCACTATCCAGCAAACCTATCATATAAGAAGGAAGGCAAGAGTTTCTCCTTGTTTCTGTAGCTTTCTTGTTGTTGTCAGAGATTTAGACTGAACTTTCTGTCTTATTCTACCTGATTTTTTTCTGGTCTAGCCTTGGCTTACAATGGGTTGAATCCCAGATGACTGTTTCCATCAAAGGGTTAAGCACAGATTGCTAACTAATAGGAATTTATGTGAAGGACATTTCTGCATCTGGAATAATTTTTTCCCTATTATAGCATTTCCAGCAGGGAAGTTCAGTGTCATATTTTGGACTAGTTTTGGTTACAGCTACTAATAACATCTCTCCCTGCCATAGGAAACCAGTGCATAATCTGTCTAGCTGGTTTTAAACCAAGGAGATGTAAGAGATAACTGGAAATACAGCTCATGAAAAAAGATTTTCATTTCCATTGCGTATTTCAGTCAAACACAGTGTGTGAGAAGTCATGCTAGCCATGGCAGTACTGTTGCAAAGGGCTCCTGCCTCAGCCAATACTGATGATCAGAACACCAATTTTTCTGTTTTTTAGGGGACATTAAATGGCACCTAAGATCAGAGAAGTTGCCTTTTTTTAATTGAATCATTGCTACATAATGAATTTTGATATCTCCAGAGGACACTCAAAAGGGTACCACAAACTGTCCAGTGAAAATGCAACAGTGGAGTTTCTATTTTTACCATTTTGGAAGAGAAGATCTGGTTCTGTGCCAAGCAAATACTGATGTATGCATGCGCTGCTAGAGAAAGCTTTTGATGGATTGATGTCAAAAATCCTTTTTCCAATATTACAAACATATGGTCCCAAAGATATTGTTTATGCCTTTTTTGTTTCTGGTATGATAATAAGGCTGGATTTTTTTATCATAGAATGAACAGTGGCTAGAAGAGTACTAAGAATTCATCTCTTCCAAGAATAAATTTGCCTGCATAAAATAAATGCAGTAAAATGACAGCAGTTGTGCAGAGAGTTTTTCCTTCCTAAGAACTACCACCAAATTTTACTGCCTGTATGTGTCACCTGCAGGATATGACCTACAATTTCCCACATGGTTACTTTCAAGAATATGGGTATTCAATTTGCTAGCAAGAGCAGAACACTTTATTCTGCTCAAAAGACTAACAGATCTTAAGGATTTTAAGCAATAAAATCTGAGAAACATAATATAGTGAAAGAAGAAAAGAACGTTGAGAATAAGTTTTGATTTCATTTGCATGCAGAGAATATTAATGTTATGTCACTGTTCCCAGACTTCCATCTGTAAAAAGTTCTACAATGATTATGATACAATAGCTTTCACTTAATGAGGGTCCACAGTTCACAATTGCTTCAGGTTTTTGAAGTGTTGATCTGGTGTTCTTTCAAAAGATTACTTGGTTTCTTTGTATGAGTTGGCATATCTGAAACTTCAACATCTGTGTAACATTCCTCCTAGACAGAGGACACTGTAAGGAACAGGAAATGAAAATTTTAATTCAAGCCAAGCAATTGTTTTCCAATAAATAGAAAAAAAGTCATATGAGGTAGACAAAAATTATCTAGCAAATTCAATAGATAAAAGAATATGAAACATTTTTAACTAGTCTGAATATTATATTACAGTATTTTGCTTTCTCAAAATAGCATTGTCTGCTGAAAAATTAATACTTATTTAAGAAAAAAATGAAGAGTAGCAATATTTAAATATTACATAATTTGAGAAAGGGCAAAAAAGTGTGAAATGAGCTAGCAACATTTCCATCTTCACACATGTCATTGTATTCTTATAGCATTTAAGCTACAAATAGTTAAAGAAAATTTAAATTTGAGGCGTAGCAAACTGTTTTTGGAAAAAGGACTTCCTAAATAATTGCTGTATTTTCCTAGATTATTCCCAAAACCTACATGTATGCTACATATATGCATATATGTGTGTATATGCTACTCACATATGTGTGTGTATATACACATATATATACACATATGTATGCCTGTATGTATATGTGGGTGTGTATGTATGTGTGTATATATATGTATATATCCATATATGCTTACTTGCTATGCTGCAATATATTAGCACAAAAAACATCCTTGAATTTCAAGAAGAAAAAAGAGTTTTGTTTTTTTAAAAATCTTCACTGCAGCTTTTATGAATTGGACCAAAACTGAGAGACACTTTTATTTCTGTATTACTTTAAGGATTTGGAAATATTCTACATTTTTTCAAGAAATATGTTTCTTAAAAAAGTTCTAGCTCTGATTTGCAGATTGAGAAGGCTGAACAGTTCACATACATAAACGTGAAATTTATGATGCCAGTATGATACAAAACTAAACTTTATCTAGTATGAAACACTCTTTAAAGCTTTGTGCTCATTAAAATTACTCCAATTGATTTTTTGCATTTCTCATTTATTACTTAAGTTGGAAACGTAAACAGAAGTTAAATGGTCAAAAAAAAAAAAAAAAAAAAAAAGAAAAGAAAAGAAAGAGAGCTGGACAGACATTCCAGTGTTTACGGTACTGACCTGGTAATGAAAAGAACTTGGTTGCTTTTTCCAGTTAAGCTTTCAGATACCCTTTTTGACCTCAACCTGATAACCTTTCTGTAGGTCACAGTCCCACATCTACAATTGGAGGATGCTACACTCAGAGTGTTACAGCCAAAAGGATGCAAACTTTTTATGCAGAGCTTAAAGTTCATTGTCAGTGTGATCAAAATCTTAATCTAACAATTAGTTTGGATTTTTAGTTTTGGTCTAACTATTACAGAAAAGACGAAAAAAAAAAGGCTTGCATTACATAGAAGTCTTCAGAACAAATACAGTTAAAACTGACCTGCAATGCAGCTCCAGGTCTGCACTTGAACTGACCAATGCTGAGTTGCTCATGGCCATGGAGTTTACCAGGCCATCCCATGCCTCAGCTTTTATCCCATCTCATCCTCTTCTTTGCAGTGTTCTGTGTCACGCTTTCAAGGCTTCAGCTGTGCTACCAAGTCTGTGTTTCTCTTCAATGCAAGTTTTTTTTGAGAGGATCCATAAATGCTTCATCATACAATTAAAAATACTTTATACTGCAGTATAAAAGAGTAAAGATACACCACATAATTATATAAATACATGCAAAAGGAAACAAATGGGGTGCATACAGAGAGAACCTGACAAGTGCAGAGGCCTGACAAAGCTATTAAGTAGCCTTTGAGCTTCCACTAGAACGACAACGGTGTTTTCTCTGTCGTTGCAGAGCTACGACAAAGCTAATTGTATTTTGTTCCTCCTGCCATGATCTGTCTAACACTCGTGCACAAAATCACGTACTAGATTAGGTAATGTGAGTGCGCACTCATTTCCCTGGGACTAATTGTCACTTACTAAAAACTAATTTGATACCCCAATGTCTGCAAGGTCAGAGCTTCAGTGAATATTCTGGACAATGTTAAACAGTTTGTCATTGTTATAATTGCAACATTGGGAGAACAGCCTGATGGACATGAAAGACCTGGTAGACCTGCAAGGTCAATCAGGTCTAATAAACATGCAAGAGATGCGGCAGTAAATAAACTTCTACCGAAGGAGGCTTTTGGATTAGCTAGAAGACCAAGTATTCAGGCAGCTCCCTGAAATCAGTGAAATTAAATGGATAATATTCACACTTCTTCCAATCCAAACCTTCCCCTCAAGTTCTCCAAGGTACCTGGCAAACAGCCAGAAAAGCTTTCCTTGAAATACTTGTGTCTGTTTTAAAAGCTGGAGATGTCACTGGAGAATCTTGTGGTGCATGATGCCTCATGTACCTAAATATCCTGCTAGGGTCATACTGTCCTAAACTCATATCCCTGGCTGAACAAGTTTAGTTTGAACCAGCACAGCGTGACTCAGATTGCTGCATTCAGGCTTGGCCATGTGCTCACATAAATTCAGGTCAGTAGTGAGGGCTCTGCTAGTAGCCACAGAAGGAGACCCAAATCCCCAGATTATTATTAGTGCTGTCGTAAGCTGGCTGTCTCACATAGGAGAAGCTGGAGTGGGCAACAGGGCTGGTCACTTGTTCAACCCCAGGCAGTTGCCAGGTCAGAGGCAGTGTGTGTCATCAGGATCTTTCTTTTCCAGCACTGTCATTCTCAGTCCAAGCAAAATGTACACTTCAGATCTCTGACTTCTTAAAGTCATGCAGACATCTGCTTTCCAGCCCCTTTCCTCTTGCTGGGTGCTTGTCAAGCAAGCAACTATATAACATAGCACAAGAGAGTCAATGTCTCACTGCTCATCGCAGGATTTTATTTCCACACCAATTGTTGCTGCACTCTCCAGCCAAGCAATTGTTCTTGTCATCAGCTCCTGTGGAGCTGATGATACGATTCACTGAAAACTCACACACTGCCCTTTCAACACAGAAATTCCCGGCGTGGATCATATTTCTCAGTTCTGACATAACCCAGTTTGTCAGGCTTCCTAACATCAGCAGTGTCTGCCTTGCTGCCCTCCTCTGTCCTCCAGCATCACTTCTCCCCTTTCATCTTGTAGCAGCAGCTAGTAAAAACGTTTGTGTCTGTGTGTTTCTTCTGAGCAGCTAGTGTGCAAAATCTTAAGGATAGTCTGCAAATGAGCGTGACAGAGAAGGTGGAAACACCTTCCACTTTGCAGGAGCTGTTATAATGCCTGTGTGCACTAGGGGGCCCCATACACTGGAGAGAAATTCTTTCAAAGCCATTCCAGTTTTAAAAATATGCATATATAGCCAGCTATAAGTATTCTTTTTATTATCTTCTTATTTTTGAATGACTAAATATAGACACATTGCCTTCATTCTTCATGGCCATTCCAAACTAGTTTCTATTCTTCAAGCAGCTGCTCTCTGCATGCAAAGTGGTCCTTGCGTATTATTAAAATACACCACAAAATGCTCAGCAGGAATTGGAAACAGAAAGTATGTGACCTTCATGATAAATACTGCTTTGTAAAAACTGGTGAAGGAGCACAACTGAAGGTTAGTATCTGGGATCATTCCTTAATACTCCCTAGGTCCGCTGCGTATATATAGAATATACTTGTGAACATTTATTGTATTATTTTTGTTAGAGGACAATGCTGGGGACAAAACTCTGCTAAACAAACATTTCCTATATAGAGGTATGTGCTACTGCAACAATACATTATAGGAAGAGCCAAGGCCCAGCAATTGAAAAATGCAGGAGGGAGGATTAGTGGGGAAATTAAGGGAACAAAAAATTGCTCTGTTGTGCAGGAAGAACTGGATGTTTAACACTGCATATGAAGAGGTAGTATCCGTCTGTGGTGCTTGGTCTATCCTTGTTCTCCAGTCACAGCGTTTGAGAGCACTCCTAGCAGGTAGACATTTACTATATTACTGTTTCCAAGGGCAGCAATTTGAAGCTGAAAGACACAAAGGCCTCAGACTCATGATGGAATTACTACAGTGTGTCAGTTCACATGAGCCAGATGAGGTGCAGTAATGAGCCATAGCCTAACACAAGCGGGAGGTAAAATTGCTTAAACTACTTTCA
>JAUBOD010000162.1:196405-228467 GCA_032353885.1 Nothura maculosa
AGGTGCCTGCTGGAGCAGGAAGGTTGGACTAGATGATCTCTAGAGGTCCCTTCCAACCTTGAAGATTCTGTGATTCTATGGTCTGAATTTGTAGGTTTCGCTTTATTAGAATGGGAAACAGAAAAAAGAACTTTCACCTACAGAAAGGGGATCCTTCACCTTCAGCCTGAAGCAGAAAAATCAGCCCCATATGCAAACATGATGTTTTCTACATCCTGAACATATACATAAACTCATCCCCCACAGAACCAACCATGCCTTTCTCCATCTTTAGCTTTTGGGGCTTCCTGCTTTATTCCGCTCTTCACCACCAAAATTAGGAAATCTTTTTCTGCTGCTCAATGCCTCTTTTACTGATGCTCCTTATGTCTCCAGGGCAATTCATTCACCACTTCTTCCCTAATCGTTGACTTAATTCCTTCCTTCACTATTTTCTTATCTCCTGTTCTCACTGCGTGCCTTGCTTCACTAGTGTGACATTTTTTAATCCTAATTTTGTCCCATAAAGTCAGAAAAAATATGCAGGCCAGAATTCCTTTAGTTGCCTGGTTCATCCTCTTCCACTGCAGCATTGAACTATTCTGGTGTGAATTTTGGTGTTTTATGGACTGTGAAAGAAAAAGTCTGTGAGTACTCTTAAAGAATCTTTTTTTTTTCACCCATCCTTGGAATTGTTGAGGCTCTCAAGAAGGATGAAATCCTGAGCAACCTAATCTGATCTCATGGCTGACATTGCTTTAAGTTGGAGGCTGGACTAAAGACCCCTTGACGTTCCCTCCAGATAAGTTATGAGCCTGTGGTCTTATTCACTTGTGCCCTAAGACAACTATTGACAGCAAAATGACGTCCAAAGGACAATATCTATAACTACTACCCTCTGTTTGTTATTCAGGGCTGTTTCTCCTTCATAAAGTGGCCATTTATGTCCTTCAAGGCATGTCACCTGTGTTACTTGACTGCTCTCCTCAGTACTAGACCTGAGTGTACAAAGGACAGTACGTGGCTTAATAGTTGTTAATTGAGTGGGGAAGGGGGGAGTCACTCCAGCCTCCAAGACGCCACATCAGGATGCAGGAATCTTGGAGAAGTATTGGATTTCCTCATAGCGCTTTAAAGTCAGGTGCTTCCAGAAGACAGAAGCCAAAAATCCACTGCTTACCACACTACTGGGAATAGACCAGCACTACCCAGAGGCACTGTCAAGATTACTTCTTTCCTGTCTCAAGTTCCTTATGACAAGGAAGTGGAACTTTAGATGTGGCAAGAGGAACTCGACCCCATTATAGCTGAGGAAATCGCACCACTTAAGAAAATTGTTAGACCAAATTTTATGGCAGCCATCAATTAAAGGAAGCTAAAAGACAGGCAAACCACCAGCAAAACAGTCTTAGATTTTTGTATGATTAAAACTCTCTTGTTTGTTTCTGTGATATTCAGGAAAACAGGATTCTGTGTACATTCATTACAAAAATGTTTCTGTGCCAAAGCAGCTCCTTAGCCCATGACGCTTTTTTTTCCTATAGAAACATAGAAACATCTTCATAAATCCCAGTTATCAGAAAACCACTTGAGCCAAGAAGCAGAAACATTAACAGTTTATCTTCACACTGCTTCTACTCTTTCTTGATATCTATTATTCTTTTTATTTATTCCCTGCAGCACTTCAGATACTGGGTTTTTTGTTTTTCTGACTTTATTGTTGTTTTCATCTTTAACACTCCAGCCTGAAAGCCACTAAGAAACCAGGAACAAGGGAATTGTAAGACTTCCTTACCAGGTGTTGAATGACAATTAAAGCACATCCTTTTTAAACCAGGCTAAAAGAAAAGGATATTATTGAATATTTTATAGATTTAGACAGGAAGAAATTAACTGTTTAGTGTAAGCTGTAAGTGTGTATGTGTGCTCTAGATAAATTTATTACTGGTTATATTTTGAATAGAGCATATTCCCCCAAAAACTTACTAGTGCATTTTGTTTTTCAGACGCAATCTGCATAAGCACAGTATGTATTGTTACTAAAAAAAGCAGGCAGTTATGTCTACCACACAGCAATTTTGATGATACGACATTCACTAAAAATGACAATAGCAGCAAAACAATATTTGATTTATGTTATTATTATTTTAACATTTTCATTGCTGATTTCTTATGTAAGAATACAGTCAAAAGGATAGGGTGAGAACATAAATCCCTACTGAAGAATAGACATTTGCCAGATGAAAGTGTTGTGACATTAAATGAAAAGAAACAAAATCAGCTCCCTGGATCTTAATGCTTGGAAAATGATGCCTTTGCTATATAATAAGTCAACTCTGGGTGATCATTATTGACTCATTAGTGTTTCTCCTGAAACATTTAGGAAGAGTAGAAGCAAGAGCTCCAGGACAAGGCTCATTCTATGCAGGGAATGGGAGACTCTTCAGTTTGTCTATGCTGATTGCTTTGGTAGTTTGCACTCATTGTACACATTGCATATTTTCTTATTTAATTCACATAGGAAATTGGTGATCATACCAGTTCTATCCATTTCTCTAAATTATGGCAGCTTTATCTCTATTCCTTTCCTCTTTAGTAATTTGTTGTTATTCCTGCTTCTGAGAGGAACTGAGAAAAGGATCAGAAAAGAAAGAACAAGATGTGTTGTCAAAAAAGAGGATCATCTAGTGCTGCATCTGCCTGACCTCTTTTAAAGGTGAAGGTAGTCTGACATAAATGCCACGGAGACATAGGAAGTGAACCAGGAAGAAGGCTGGGAGATAATGAAGTAAAAACAGAGGGCAAACAGCCAAACACTAAAAACATATAAATCCAAGCTCTTCTGTGGGGATATGCAAGTGCATGAACAAATAGACACATTCATATATTTGAAACAATATTTTTAGAGAGAATAAATTATGATGAACCTCTTACAGTTCTGAACTACTGCATGAAAATTTAGGATCACCCCAAATTACAAGGAGTCTGGATGCTGATAACCCTACATTGAATGAGCTGTCTTACACTGTACATGCTCACATTGAATTCATCATCATAAACGATTAACAAACGTTCAGCTCATTTCAAAGACAAAGGACTTCTTTTGTTGTTGCTGACTTTTATGCACTCCCGTTTTCCTGTCTCTTCCTAGATTATGTGGCTAGTAAACTTAGCAGGCCACAGAATATATATTCTGATTGCTGATGAATCCACTTAGCAGGAAACCCCTACTCACCCAACTCCACAGTGTAATTTCAATAGACCATTTAGTAGTACAGTTCAAACATCTTTAGCAATAAAGTATAAATGTGTATGGATTGTCTAACTATTCCCAGAGACAGGGACAAAAGTCACTTTCTTGTTGACTTCCAAACTCATTAAGTAGGAACTTGACAATAACAGACCTCAGGGACAACTGCATTTTTCACATTATTAGCTGTTCAAATATTCTGTGGAGAAAAACTGAGATTAAATAATTTCTTTTGAAAACCTTCTTCCTGAATCACAAAAGAATGGAAATATTTATCTTCAATCAAACTGTTTCATTTTAACAGAACAAAATATTTTGTTTCAAGACTGTATTTTTACAATTTTTAATATTAATTTGAAGAAAACATTTATTGCATTGGAACAAGCGTTTTCCAACAGTTCATTTTAAAATATCAAAATTAAGCTATTTCAACATAGGAGAGGGAAGGAAAAATAACAGAAGAATTTCCTCTTTTAGGAAGGAAAAATAACAATTTTACAGTCCATCATGGTTCTTAGACTATTAAGCACTTAGATATTTCAGAATAGCAAAATCTGCCTTTTTCACACAGAAATTGTAGCCGCAATGCTTTTGCCTCTCTCTAACGTAAAGTGCTTTCAGGAAGTGTCACGTATCTTTCCTGCTTGCGTAATCAGAAAGGGTCCAAAACTTTCCCCAAACTTTCCTTAAAGTTAGGCCCCTACATGCATATTTAGGATTATGAACAATAATGTTCATACTCTTCACCAATGAAAGCTTCACCAATGAAGCTTTCACCTCCAGCTAGCAAGTCCCTGAGAGGCTCAGTCACCTTCCTATTTCCTCCTTGGATGCTTGTGGTCACCTTCTCCTTGCCTTCTCCATTGCACAAGCATTTATGAAGTTGTGTGTTGAGCAAGGTTGAGGATAAGCAAGAATAATGTCACTTTAACTGGATTGAAGCTGTGATCTTTCACCTTAGAGACGGAGGCAGAAAGGTAGGAGCAAGTGGCCATGAACATGGGCCCACCTGTTTTAATGGAAGTCCCAGGTTACAGTGATCCATCATGTTGACAGAGCTACAGTGCAGCAAGCTCTGAACAGCTCCAGCTCACTTTAAGAAAGTTCTTAATTAACCAAGTCTGACTACAGATTTCACCTCAGCTCACATTACATACCATTTTTAACAAAGCAATATATAGTGGTATACTTAAAAATTGACAGAAAGCGAAGGTATTCCTGTAGTGACATAAATCATGTAAATAAAAGGAGGTCTGAGTTAAAGTAATGGAGAATCTAACCCTGAACATTTTGGATTAAGTGTATCTAAAATTACAATAAATCACTTCTTAAGAAACGAGTGAGTGCCATTAGCTCTCAGCAAGGTCCATGAGAGTGCTGAATTTCTCTCATCCAAAAAAGAAATGAAAATTATTTTCCACACAACCTGTGTTTTCTATTAACTAACAGCTCTGGGACTCCCAGTATCACTGAGTAACTCTATGAATCTTGACTATATCCACTGCTTTTGTCTATCCTAGAGTAGGACTACAGGCCATATGTATTTGCTTTGGGGAATGAGCAAAGTACTAGTTCAAGAAATACTACTAATTCAAGTGAGTGACTGCCAGCTTCCAGCAGCTGTTTCAAGTTTAATTGTCTGTATTAAGGAAATGTTGGAAGACACCTATTCCTCTGATTATTACTGCATATTTTCAGTAATTTCTAGCGCTGTGAAGTGCATGCATGAAAGAAGTACATGAATTGAAGTGAGGGAACACTGCAGAATTTTTAAGTAACTTAATGTGTGTTGCAAAATAGGATAATAATTACTGCCATTTTGAAATAATTCCTTCTCAGCTACAAATAATTCAGGAAACCTTCATGTACTCAGAAAGCAGCTCTGAACAGTGACTGTGAAATGTGTTCTTGATGTCATGTGAAATGCTAGTTAGTATCTAGGCAACTAGGACTTACTGAAATAATTTTTCATGTTCTATTTTTGTGTGTATATGTATGTCTGTACGTCTTCCCTAGGTTGGAACAAGAAATAGAGAAATTAGAAAGTGAGGAATCCCAAATATCTGCCAAAGAACAAATCATTTTGGAAAAGCTAAAGGAGACTGAGCAATCCTTTGACAACTTGCAAAAGGTATTTTAAAAAATAAATAAAAACAGTATGAAGAAGACCAGAAAAGATATAAAGCTGTCAGATCTATTTTAGTTAGGTTATTTGGATTTTCCCTTCCCACTTCAGCATTTTGAAAAGGGATTTTAGTTAGGTTATTTGGATTTTCCCTTCCCACTTCAGCATTTTGAAAAGGGATTTCATATCTATTTCCCTAGTTTGCCTGCAGTGAAACCATTTGAGACTTGGCCATATTGTAAGCTGTCAGCAGGACCCTGAAAGGCATCACACACTTTCTTTCCCTCAGTTGCATGCAGCAATAGTGTCATTTGCCACAAACACCGTTTCTCAGTTTTACTGCTTGCAATAAAGCAAATGTTCTGTTTTCAGTAACACTAGGCTCCTCTCCCTTGATCTGTAATCACTTAAACCTTGATCTAATCACTTAAACCTCAGTAACTATATCACCAGTTAACCCATTTTAAAGTGATAAGGAACCAGAAAAGCAGACCTAGTATAAAAATTTTTAAAAAGCAAATTTTATTCAAAACATAGAGGTTTTAACTAATTTAGTTTTTTTCTTTTTTTCCTTTCTTGCAGAGGTTCTCACACCAGGATGGTGGTAAGTGCCTTTATATTTCTGTAAAGATTTGGGTTTTTAAAGAGTTGTTAATAGACTTTGCTGCAGAGTTTAAAATATGAGAAATAGTCTATTTACACCATTTCCTGTTTCTTGATAGAACAATTTCTTTGGCATTAATTGGTGCAATCACAAATGGCACTATCATCATGAAATAGTATTCCTTGATGAAGTTCCAGCTGTTTTTATATGTATCTAAGGAAAAAGAAAATCATGGATGACTTAAAAGCGTCTTCATATAGATTTTGTTACTGACTTCTTTTACCATGACACATACACACTGCTACACTATCACTTGATAAACAAGCAGTTTTCTCATGTGCAGCTACTGTAATCATAATCAGCTAAATGCAATGAGGATTGTTTTTAATTTACAAGATCACCTTTTTTTTGATTGCTACTAGATTGCTTCACTGCTATATTGTTTGTGTGATGATTCTGACAAAAAAAGAAAACTTGCATAGATGTAGTAATTCCTGGTTTGTGAATTCAGTGCCCTGTGTATGTTTGATGGCACTAAGTCTTGATCTGCTAGTTTAGATGAATGAGTGAGCAAAAAATCTGACCCTTTTAGTCCTTCTCCATGGATAATCCACAGATAAATCTGTGTATCAAAGACTCATTTTCAGTACACAGTTTTGAACCAGCCCTATGCAAAATATTGAGGTCAGAACCATGACCTCTGGCTGCTGAACAAGTCATCCAGGTTCCTGTTCTTAGAGCGAACATGAGGAATATGTAGGAGCATAAATACATTGCACATTTGTACAAAACAAAATTACAGCGTGGTATATGAGCTGACCGCAAATTCACTGAATTTGTCAAAGGAGCAGATTAGATTATAAAAAGGATCTCTTGATCTCAAATATAGTTTTCTATTAAATCAGTGTTTTTGTAACAACATGGTATACTGATCTCAAGATTAAATTTGTAATTTACTACAAATACTTTTCCTAATTCCTGTCTCCTCAGTCAATCTTTATATTATAGTAATGCACATGACTCCTGTGTGCTCCTATGTACTCCTTGTGTTGTCTGTTACAACAATTGCCCTAAAATATCAAAATCAGTTGACCTCTCATTCCATACTTGCAACCTCTCAGAGTGTGATACTATTGGCAAATTTTACATGTATAATATCCCATCATCCAAGTCTGTAATAGATGTATGAAATAGAAGCAGAGTGTTCTTCAACCTACTTGAGGTAGTGGTTTCTCAAGTAATTTTGCACATATTGTAGCTGCAGGCAGCAATTTTCAAACAAGGGCATCTATCTACATCTTGAAAGTACTTACCATGAGGAACAGAGAAGCAGAAATGAATGAAATCTAAATTTAGGAGTGAGTGTGGAGATAGCAGAGATCTCAGGGTCTTTTTTATTGTGGTTGGTTGAAGCAGGTATGCAAAGTGATCTACAGAATTTTGACCAAATAAGAGCAATAACTGCAGCCCTTTTGCTACAATATTGCTAATTTATTGTAAAATTATTTAACAGTGTTTCAAAAAGAAGATTCCAGTAGAAATGAACAACTGCAATAAAAATCAGATGTCTTTTGTTTTGGGAATATTTATTTTTCAGGAACTAATATTAACTACTAAAAGGAGGTTTTATCTCTTAGGTCAAAGAACTAGTTCAGAAGTCTCTATTTCTTTCTAAAATTTTAATTATCTTTAGTCGGATCTGTAGTGAGTTTTGCGACAGTTAGTGAAAAGTTGGAGAAGAGGAAAGGATTCCTCCTGGATGAGCCTCTCAAGAGTTCAGGAGCTTTTGTGACTCCTGCAAGACACATAGATGCATAGTGGCAAAATAAAAACCTCGGCCTCAGTTAGAAATAAAAAACACTTTATCCATACTCCCTTAAGTTCAGAAAGAATCACGTCTGCTCTTTAGATTTTACATGCATTCCCTTACAAACTGAAACAGGAACCAGGATAACTTTGGATTTCTAAAGAACTGACAGAAAGCTGAAAAATAATGCAAAAGCAGTACGCCCAGAACAAATGTATTATTCCTCCAGAGGGAGCATGGAATATAGCTCAATTAACTAGCATTATTCTCTACTTCCTACATGTCATCTCAGCAACTGGTCCTTCTTAGCTGAGATTATAAGATACTCAGACAGTCCTAGATGATCCTCTAAGCAGTGTTCTGCTGCTCTAGAGAAGGTCTAGGCTGCAAGCTGTCATCCTCACACAGGTTTGTGCACCTAAAAAGTGCAAGATTTGACTATGCAGCTCCACATAGCAAAAAAATGAGCAAGTCCTTTATTTTCTGCTCCCTGACAACAGCCTGTGAATGCAGCTGATCACATCAGGCATGAACTGTGAATGAGATGATAACAGACTTTCCCTCTTTAAAAAAAAACATTAATGACCTGTCTCAATATTTGTAGCACATCAGCAATTAGCATGGCAACCATTCATTACTCCTGTAGCAGAAAATGGATTAAATGGATAATAGAGGAAAGTTATCTAAAACAGAAACTCAAATCAACCAACTCAAATCATTGGTTTGTGACCGCTACATCAGTTGCTGTCATATACATAAATCTCACATTAATTTCCTCTGTATCCATTCCTCCATTTATATAAATGTAGTGATGCTATAGAAAGTGGCTTGCTTCACAGTTGCTTTCCTGTGTGTGTTCTAGTGACATATAGAACAATGACATAGCTTCTGAGTGTGCAGAAAGCAAAGCAAAGTAAAGCTGTGGCCATTCAGAGCCCGGAGGGGTTTAAGTGAAGGTCATGAGGAAAGGGGAAGAAGCAACAGGCAGCAGTGCTGGCCGGTTAGGTGGACATTCTTGACCTTCCCACCGACATTGCATGAATCTTCCCAGAAGCTGCCTTTATTTGGAAATTAGCATTTCTGAGCTCATTTAGGCACAATGAACACACCCCTACATTTTCACAGGTATGAGCACACTCTGCCTTCTGCAGGTCACCACAACAGAAAGCAGAATGGAAAAGCCAAAGCTAGAGTCTCTGGTCTTCTCGCCCACAGTCGTGTTTCTGCCAGCCTGTGGTGCCCCAGCAGCTTGGGTCACTGACAAAACCATGTGAACTCTTCCCTCTCTAACAAATGGAATGCAGACATCTGTTTTGTGTGCCTGTGTATTTGTGGCTCTATGTATACATAAAATAAAAGCCACATTAATATCTGATGTGATGCCCTTTTGCTCAATTTTCCTCAGGGGTCCATTGTCCCCCACTGCCTTTGGCCACTTACATACAAACTACATGTTGCTACTTTAGCCAACATAGAGAAGCAAAATCATAGTAACTCTACACTTTACAAGTTATTATTAAAAAGAGCATGACTGAAAGATTGGCATTATCCTTGCCATGAAGTGTGAAGGGAAAAGTAATTGCATTGGGGCAAATTAATTCATGGTATAATTTAATTGGTTTCAGCAGAGTTGCATTAGGAATCTGTGTTACACAAAGCCTGAATCAAGATTTAGGCACAGACTTGTGCCTGAAGTTGACATGAATTAGCATATATTTGGCAAATTGACAAGGACTGTTTAGCTCACAGCGCATTGCTTAGAGACCATTACGGTTTCCTCTGCTCCATTCTTCATCAGCAGTCTAGCCAAACATCAAGGCAGATGAATGCATCCTCAAAGCAGCTGAATGCAGATCTTTGTTGACTTCTTTCCTCATGTCTTGTAAAAAACTCAGCAGCGGCTGGTTTTCCCCTGTAAATTTTTAAATAGCTTTTTCATTGGCTCTGCATCTATTGACGTGTGTGACTGCCGAAATCATAGTAGTGCCAGTTGCTGAGCTGAAGTCAGATCCAGGCTATTCAGTTCTTAGCAAAGCTTCCTGCTCAAGCCCTGTATTCACAGCCTTATAGCCTCAGCGATGAGGCTGTAATCTCTATATTCCTGGGGCAGGACTCTGCAGAGGCTCTGCCCAGGACTCTGCAGAGGACAGGACTCTGCAGAGGGCTCTGCAGGCTGAACAGGCCCTGCCGTTGTAGGTTGAATTTGCTTTAGACATTGATTTTAATAGTAGTTGGATTTTTTTTTCAAGTTAACCAACCCACTGAGTAATGAGCTCATCTAATATCTGGCCACAAGCCTCTGTGTGGCAACTACACTAAGAAGTTTTGAAGATTCAGTTTTGTGTACACAACCTTGAAGGGCTGTCTGGCCCCATATGCCTTCTGAAGCACTTACCAGTCTGATAATATGCAAAATGCTATAATTCTGAAATGCATTTTGCTTTAAGCAGTACAAAATGCTACAGAACTTATTCTATGGGATTCTTATATAGCAGTAACTCACTAAATTTGGGGGGAAAAAAATCTGAATGGAATGAGTTCAAATTTTTTTATGTTCCATGCTACTTCTCATGTAAACAATGCTAATTATGCCTTATCTATGCTTTCTAAAAAACCATTCCTTCTCAGCCCAGTAGTTAGACATAGTCAGTCATGAAGTAATATTTTTATTATTTATTCTAAGTAATATCCAGAGACAATGTTAAACTAAATCAACATAAGCAGTATTATGTCTTAAGGCAGGATATGAAACACTTGTTATAATCAATGAATCTAATCAAAGCTAAAGTACGAATTACAGTATCGAGCTATAGAATTAATCTCACACTGCCAAGATGGTCAGCTCAGTTCCAGGTACAATCACTGAATTTTTCCAAATGAAGCTAGACCTTGCAAGGAAAATTGCAACCTTGCAGTTATTATTGCCCATGGTCTGAAAAGAAGTCTGAATGGTTAGCTAAGAAGCACCAGTGTTTATTAATTATTCCCACTGGTGGACAGATAAGGCTGCCACTCAATTCACTGAGTGGCCATATACTGAAATTAGTGTTGGAGCTGCACAAACTGTATGGGATTAATAATTCCCTTCTAGATTTATGTCAGTTTTCGAATACAAACTGACTTCTTATTACAGCCCCTCCAAAGCAATCTCCCTGAAAAAAAATACTCTGGGAAAAAAAACTCTTCTGAAAAAAAATTACTTGTATTTTCAGTAATGGCCTAGTCACTGGCTAATGGTGTTTCCCAAAATAACAATGCAAAGCATTGTACCAATGTTTCATCAAAGGCAAGAAACCTTGTGAAAGAAAGCAGATGTTACTGGTCATTGCTCAGTCAGTCATGTCCTAAATAATCATTTCTCTTAGGGTGTATTTCTAAAAATAGAACATGAAAAACTTTTAGGAGATATTGTGCATTCAAAATACAAAAGCTCATTTGCCAAGACTCCCATTTGTCCATTGAAGCATGAAATAAAATAATATTTCCCAGGCTGATTTCTTTCAAATTCATCTGTTAAAAATCAAACTTTTATGTAACTTTCTTGCTTTCCCAAATGAATTTGCACTCTGCCTCTGTGTCATGTTCCACTTACACTGGAAACAGAGAGTAAAAAGTGGGAGGCTCCTTATTCAAGCCACATATGTTCCAGAGGTGAAGTGTCCTCTTGAGGACTGTGGCTATTATCTGGCAATGCCAAGCAGTTATGCTGGACACTGAGGGCTGTTAGGGCTGGAGAACCAAGTCACAGTTAATAGGTCCAGTTTTTCTGCTGAAGGGGCATTCATAGGGAAGCAACAGCACAGACTCTTACCTTTTTGTTGATTCTGTTTGACACACAAACTGAAAACCCATTTTTTGTACATCTTTCCTCTGAGCTGTGCTCTTAACTCTTCTTCTGAGTCCTTAGCAGAACCACATGGACTACCTACATAAACATCTCCTAGTCTTAGCTTATGTTTGTAAATCTCCCTTAAAGTCTCACTTCTAAAGAACACTACGCAAGCATAAACAGGTAAAGCATAAAAAGGGTAAAGCAAATCAGTTCTTCAGGCTGGGTTTCTATTAATTGGGGGTCTGCTGAGGGAAGAGGGGAGATTTTGCACATACTGATCATCACTGCAGTCACTCAATCAAACGGTACCTACAGAGGATTTCATTATAACCTAAGCTTTAGCTTTAGGACCAAAATGCTGAATGCCAGTTCAGTAATGTCAGAAACACTCAGTACAAAAGAACTGGTCTTTCCTTCTTTCAGTTGACACTATCATATTTAGACTTCCACGTTTCTATTTGAAATACTGTTCTTTTTTTCATATATCACATTAAACTTGTACCTTCCCCCCACGCTCACACATGCCATTTTAAAGGTCACTGACTTGATAAATCCAGAACCTTCTGACAATTAATTCAATGTGTTCAACTGACATAAGGTTTGAATCATCTGCACCCATTCCCTCCTACCTCAGCTAGTCTTTTGAACACCAATCACATGACAGTGATTTTGCACTTTGTTTACTTTGATCCAATTATATAGTACAAAGCTCCAATGTCTATTGTGTGGGGTGATAACTTAACACTCTGCTGTCTAAGCAATGAAGCCACTGGTGCTCGTAGCACAAACCTAACTGTTTCCTGTTCTCTGACACCAGATGCAGTAAATTACATTTACTCCCAGATCCCTGAACTCCCAACCCTCTATTCACGAACAGCAGAGGCAGTTCCTGGGCGGGACGCAGCGAGCAGAGTAGCTGGTAAGTCTTGAGGAGCTTAGTGTTGTAATACCAAACCAGTAGCCATGAACTCTGTTCTCTTATATTACCTTAACAGGACTTGTGTCCAGATATCATTTAAATAGCAGGAAATTGCACTTGCTTTGTATTTTGTGAATAAGCTGAGGCGTTCTGAGCAGCAATGAGTATTCTCAAAACAATGGATTTGAACTACACACAACTAGCATAGGAAATGCGTCCAGTTTTTATTAAAAAGAAACACTGTGTTCTTACCATCTCTTCTGATACCTATGTGTGATATCAGGGCCAAGGTTTTTGTTCCTTCATTGTACCCATTCAGCCCCCATTAAGATAAATGCACACAGGCACTCACATGACCTCATATGTGCTTCAGATTTTTGCATCATTTTAGACTAATTTATATTGTACTCTTCCTTCTCGGGGAGAATAAGGAAGAATTACAGAGTGCTTTGTGGTTAGAGTCATACAGAGAATTTTCTTTTTTTTTTTTCAGATTATATATGTATCCTAAATGTATTAATACAATTATTAAACTATATTTTTATTATTTTCAAGATCTCTTTATTCTAAACAATGTAATCCCTATCTCAATACCAAACAGCTGGAGGCTATGTAAGAGGTGTCACAAGGAATGAGAATGAAGGGTGGTTTACTTGAAATGTAGATTAATAATAATGGTAAAGCAGCACTGAAGCTAAAATACAGTATATTTTTACAACATATGTTACTTATCCAGAGGTTTTGCAAGGTGTTCTGAAAATTTCTCTTAAACCTGGTCTTTTCATGATCTGATCCAAAAGCAAGGTCAAACATAATTTTTCCTAAATATTTCATGTGGTTTAGACAACAAAAAGAAAATAATTATTTCTTTCAGTACTTGGAGGGCTTATATATTTCTTGCTAACAGCACTGTGTGAATGCTGTCAAGTAAATAAAAGGCACCCAGTGTGCTCTCAAAAGGGGTCTCTAAGCATCCATCTTATTACATAGTTTAAAGTATGTTGAGTTGCTTTTTTGAAGAAACAGTCTTTCCCACTTACAGGTAGAAATAGAATCATTTCATAGGCACACTGGGGTCTTGTCATGAAGCAGTGCATCATGTCACATTGTAATTAAAGCTTGTCCAGAAAACTGTCATCTTCAAATACTGCTTTCAGTTTCAACTCTATTGATAGTTTTATATTGTATTAACAGAGCATATTTTGACATCAATTAGCCCTCCTTAAATAAGGAAAATTTTAGAAAACAGCATTAGTAAATTTTCTGAGAAGCTGTGGTGCTGGGTTTTCCTGTTGAAAATAAACATTATGCCTACAAGCAGATTAGCAAGATTCTGTTGCTCATTTTTCTCATGATATCATATTTCAGTACTGAACAACTCTGTGAGACACAGGCTTAGATTTATGCATTTACTGTGACAAGTAGCTTTAATATCATCCCTAGGGTAAGTCACAAAGTTCTTGTATGTCACAATCTTAAAACTTTTTCTGAAATCACTGTACTAGAAATCATAAAAGAATGCAATAGTAGCAAATGCGTAAGAAAATTAGGCAAACTTCAAATACACATGGATATCACCACACTTGCTAATTTTCCAAAGCAGATCATTAAGTAGTCACAGTCTTCTAGGCAGCTTTGGAACCTATTGATACCCAAAACTCTTCTGATGTCATTGCTTTCCAATACTGGTTGTTGTAGACTGAGAGATGTATCCTTCAGCCCTTCCTAAATATGACCAAATGATTTAAATACAGATTTTTCCCTGTCTGCCTCAGAATTTGAGTCCCTCAGATGTGTGCCCCAGCAAGTATTCACCACTGCTGAATGAAATTTTTTAAGAATAAAAACGGCATGGCAAGTTGCACTGAAAAGTATGTGTAATAACATGGTAGAAAATAGTATTTCAAAGAAAAAACAGCAGCCTTACAAAAGAATTTAGAAGTCTTCCGAAATGGTGTCTTGGATAACCTCAGAAAAGTCTTCTTTGCTTTTTGAACAAGATTTCAAAAAACTCAGAAACCCATGAGAGCTGGGGATGCCACTTTTCATTGAAAGGGAGGCATTCTGCCAGTCAGCTGACTGGTGGTAACCTCACTCAGCAGAGCTCTGGTGCTCAGCATACATCAGGAACTTCTGCCTGCCACCCATGGTGTTCTGGAGATGTTTGTTCTCTCTACTAGCTCACCTTTAGCTCAGTTCAGCTGACTGCCATTCAGGAACTTGCCCACGTGCCAGTTTTAACATTTGCATTATAGGTTACTCAGTCATGTTTCTTTCTACCTTTCAAAGTGACCTTTACCTCCAAGGACAGAGGTCTCACAGCCCTTCGGTGTTAGCTGCCCCATGGCTTAGCTGTTTTCCTCTTCCTCACTATGTTCAGCCTGAATCTCCTATTTCAATGGGTGCCCTCCTACTGTGCACTTCACAGAAGAGCTTGGCTCCATCTTCTCAGCAGCTTCCTTGTAATTACTTGGGAACTTTCAGGGACATGATTGCTAAGGAAACAGCTAGTCCATGAATCTCATGAATAAAAAATAGTCTTTAGGACACTCTCTTAGCTGGCTTCCTTATCCTCTAACTCAATAAAAATGAATGTGATACTGCATTTGATCAAATCAGCCTTGCCAGGTGGTAGGTCTGAACACTCACCCTTTCACTCGCAGCCCAGCAGTGAAGCCCAAGATTGGATGGCCTGTCAATCACACTAGGTTCTCACAACAATAGATTACTTTTCCATACAGAGTTACAGAGGTGTTCACGATGCACAATATGATAAGGTTCCTAGCTCTAAGGAGAGACTTCACTTAGGAATACAAAAGAAAGTTGCCATCTTTGAATAGTAAGAGTGAAGGAAGATATTAAAGCCAGTGTAGTTTTTTTATAGTAATGATGTTTTACATACAAACATGCCTGCTGCATTGATTTGGAGAAAGGGATTTTCCATACTCACTGGAAAAAATGTCACAAAACCATACACATCAGTTTGTAATACTCCCAGGTAAGATAAATCATGGTTGTTCCACTCAGCTTCATTGATGGAAATGGTCACGATAAATCCTGGGATAAATTGTAATCAAGTGTCTGTGGATGTCATCAAAAAATGAAATTGTTTTCTTCACCATATAAGGAATACTTCAGTAGATGGCAACTTCTGGAAAATCTGAGAAACCTTTGCATGTTTTTCCTCAGAAATCTATCTAATTAGAGCACATTGTGGGTTAGAGTGGTGCAGACTGCCTGTCTGTTTCTACTGTGTGATTACTACAGTTTTCTTCTCGCTACTCAATCCTTCTTAATAGCTAGAAATGTTTCATTACTATTCCTGATCAGCATCCCTTACACATATATTTATCCTGTCTTTCGCAATGGCAGTTCATTATTATTTTTTCTTCAACTTCCTGTTTTGGAAATGATGGAACCCATTTGGTAATGGATTTCATTCAGAAATATGAGGAAGTACTTCACTGACATTTTTATCACAATCATAATCTGCAAGCAAAGGTCACAATTTAAGTACCTTTGCATGATAGCCAAGAAACCTACTCTGCCCCAAGTCTTCTGGGAGCCATTACTGCATTGCTGTGTGAATTTCTTGTCCCATCTATAGAACAGGAGTGAACAATAGTTCTTTACCTCTGTATGATTTATGAGTGCAACAATGGAAGAGTTAAGCAAGAACAAATATTGCTAATAAAACAATCCGTGTGTTACTTTTATCAAACAAAACTTGTCACCAACTAATGGGCAGTTTGATGATAGGAAAGGAAAAGAAAGCAGGGAGATGCTCTACTTATTTTTTTCTTTGAACTTGAGGCAAGTTCATAAAGGGAAAATGCATGCTGTCACCTCCCTTTGTCAAAAGTATACCTAACCCTAAATGCTCTTCACGCTTCTAATTGACCAGAGATGGTTCCATGTGGAGTGAGCTGGAAGACTGCCTCCAGTGTACACAGGTATGCCTAGCCTCCAACAGCATAAAGATCTGTGGTGCAATAACTATCTCTGTTCACAGTGTACATCCCACCTCTAACGTAGAATGCTTGGCCCTTTAGAGACAGGATATAGGGAAAGGGACACCATAGTTTTCTTTGTTTGTTTGGCAATTAACCATTCACTGGCTTTTTCTGTTGTAACATGCACTTCCTCTCTTGTTTTCATTCAAGCTTTGTACACCATGGAAATTAATGTGGAGAAAGACAAACAGACAGGAGAGACCAAGATTGTCTCTGCTTCACCTATTGGCCCAGATGGGGCCCATCAAAAAGGATTCAAAGTCTTTGATGATGGTACCAAGGTAGTCTATGAGGTTCACTCTGGTGGCACAGTGGTAGAAAATGGAGTACATAAATTAAGCTCAAAGGACGTAGATGAACTTATGCAAAAAGCTGGACAATCAAGTGTAAAAGGAGGGTATGAAACAATGACTGTGTCAGACAGAAATGTGGTAGCAGATGGAAACTTTAGCCATGTGAAGGAGCAAATGCTCTTCAAGGAGGCAAAGCTGGAAATGGTATGCAAACCCAGCAAAGGGAAGCCTGTGAACCCTCAGCCCCAAGATAAACCCTGTGGTGGTGGTGAAGCCCCAGAGGCCGGCACAGATCAGCCAGTGACCATGATATTTATGGGCTACCAGAGCATCGATGATGAAGAGGAGACAAAGAAAGTGCTGGGCTATGATGAAACAATCAAGGCAGAATTGGTCCTGATTGATGAAGATGACGAAAAGTCGCTGCGGGAGAAGACAGTGACAGACATCTCCACCATGGATGGGAACGCCGCTGAGCTGGTCTCTGGCAGGCCTCTTTCAGACACGACAGAGCCCTCTTCTCCAGAGGGGAAAGAAGAAAGCCTGCCCTTGGAAGCCGCCCCAGGTACACAAAAGAAAAAGCGCTGTCAATGCTGTATTGTCATGTGAACACTTTCTCCTTCCCTTCCAGGCAACACCCACTCCATCACTTACCTAGACCTCACTGTACTTCTAACTGCAATACTGTGAACTGGAAGTGGTTGCCTCCATTGCCTTGCAGTTGGGTTGTTTTGATTTCTAGTTCTCCAAGAAGATGAACACATGGTTATTTTCCCATCAAGCATACTACTGGGAGGGTTCAGGGAGATTTTTTTTTCTTAATATTACAGAGTGAGAGATAAATGAGAAACTGAACAAATCTTTTCATATTTATTTGATTTATATATATATTATATATATAATGAAATCACTTCTTAGATTTTTCTTTGGATATCTGGCAGGCTTGATCAGATTCCTAAGATTTTGTAGGAGTCTGAATATCACAGCAGCTGGATATAACAGCCTTAAAATGTCGGGTTTTTTAATCACATTTAAAAATTATTTTATAGATTCTATTTTTTTATTTTTCATTGGAAATCTTTGGTCATTTTATTTTTTTTAATTTGCTAAAATCCATCTAAGTCCTTCATTTTTTCTTTTTTTTGTTTTATAGTAATTTTTCTGTTTAGTTTGAGGTGTCAAAAATACCATCAGCCATTTCTGCTTATTGGTAAATCCAAAAGTGGACTTTAATTTTCTTTATAAAATGTATGAAAGATGATTTTGCCTTATATAAATCTTCCAGATTACAGTATTGTATGTATACTTAATCTCCCTAAATTATAGTTGAAATTAACTTGACATGAAAGAGATGCAGCTGTCACTCCAACGGAGATGGAGTCACTGATCTAATTACTTGCCTTTCAGTAACTCTGCCAATGTTTATACATGAAGTTTTCCTGCAAAACTCCAGTAGATGAGAGATATTGCTTTCTATTTCCTTAGAATAGAAAATGAACTTCCTTCATGGTCTGACCCTGTTCCTATTAAAATCAGTTGTGAGATTCCTACTGCTGACAATGGGGGCAGGGGCAGATTTTTGCTTTTTAGCTGTTAGGAAAGTATCATTTATTGAATGTACCTCTGGTACACCTACCTATTTAGAGACAATAGGTCTGATTCTGTGATGCTTATCCAGGTAAAACTCCTGCAAAGGCCTGCCAAACTTTTGTTTGAGCTGCTATTTCAGGAGAAGAGCCTAAAACTACAAGATAAGCATTAGCAAAATTTGCTAGTGATTTTGGATGTATTTTAAAAAGACTTGATTATCAGCAATTTTTTTCATCTGTCCTCTGAAAATTGGGCATTTTAAAAAGATTGAACATGTAAAATTGAACGTGTAAAAAGGAGAAGGCATCCAAAATCAGTAGATGTTTCTTTGGTTTTGGTCCTTTGATTCTAACTACAATGGAAAAGCAACCAACTTTTTTCATTGTAAGATTTTATGAGCCTAATTTTTATCTCATATTGGCTTTATGTAAGTGTAACTTCACTTACTTTACTGGACTTCATCTGGGCTTACACCTGTAGAAGTGAAATTAAGTATCAAGATTTCTACTTTCTGGTATTGTTAAAAAATACTGGAGATTACTTTGAAGTGTCTTTGAAAATATCAGACTTTAGAGAAAGGATAACAGCAACTGAAAAAAAAACTAAAAAAAAAAGAAAGAAAGAAGGAAAATGACAAAAAACCTCTTTCCAGCCTGAGGTGGTTTATATAATATTTCTGTTCTTTCTTGGATGGTGCTTTTACTGCATTAATTGTTAGTTCAGAGCATCTGATTAAACAGAGGTCTTGCTCTGTACTCTTTTCTTTCTGTGCCAGTAGGAAAGACACTTATTCATGACGGTGATTAATACATGGCATAACAGAAACACCCACAAAATGCAAAATCTATTTCCTGTGTTAGGTCACTTATCCATCATTATGGAGCTGGTTGTCATAACGTTTCACAACCACCCAGGTGATTTGGATTAAAAAAAAAAAAAAAGGAAAAAGGCAAGTAGATTAGGAAGAGAGTCACATCAGTATGACAACTACAAAAATTACACTGGTCTCCATACCCACTGCAGTGGCCTGATTTAACTTGTAATAGACTTCCATATGCTCCCTCAGCCTCCCTGGGGAGTTTTGGATAAGAGAAGGACCAAACTTGCCAAGAGAAACTCTGCAAATCATCACTTCACTCAGGCTTCTGTGGTTAACAGTTTTATCAAGGAAAGGAGAGCAGCTGCAGCAATCCTACATTTTAATATTATGTCCAGTGGCTGCTTGTTAAAAACTGTTTTGGAAATTAGTAGCTTGGTTTTTGTTTTGTTTTGTTTTTCCAGAAATGCTAAATGATAAAAAAACAACATTTCTTAAAATCAGGCCATAGGTTTTCACCTCCACTGTACTCTTAATGACCTCCACAGTCTCATGATCAGCAAGCCAAGGTGTGGATAAGCAGCCTCAAGAGACTGAGTTCCTAAATCACCACTGGTCAGCTTGGATGATCTAAGACCATCAGTGATGCCAACTATCAGCATTTCATGGTTTATTCTATGTTCCCAATATACCCGGTGAGGTCACCACAACTCAGCTGACAAGCAGCAGCCCACACAGCTGTGCTCACCTCTGCATAACCTGACGCAGCTCATATGGTTAGGAAACTGGCTTGCAATGGCTGAAGTTACCCAGGGAGATAATTAGGGCTTTGAATAGGCAGGTTTGGGACTCCAAAGCACAAAACAATTTAGTAACATAAATTTATAGGGACAGTAAAACCATTTCTGGCTCCTTCCTACATCATGAACACCACTCATGCACAGACTTGCCCAGTTCAGTGACAGCGCCTGCTGTCTCCTGCAGCAACATATCAGTGCTCTTCACAGTAATTCTCTCACTTGGGGGCCTGCTGAGAGTACTAATAACACTCAAAAGCAAATATTCCAGTCCTCTCCTTCTGGTTTAGCCACTCCTTTAATATTGTACTGTCCTTTCCACTCCAGGTGCAATCCTGCATTCCTGGCCACCTTGATCTCCCTATGTCTTCCCAACCACATCTTTTTGCCTCCTGACCTCCTCTATTCTCTAAAGAGAGGTTTTTCAAAACCCTAGGCATGGGATATTTGGAGTGTCATTTGTATTCTGAACACTCTTGGGCATCACTCCTAATCCAATCTGTCCACACAACAACTCTAGCTCTGCGGTCCTGCAACAGGTCTTCTTCTCATTAGCCATATATTCATCATTTTGGGGATTACTCCCTTAAAAAAACAACAGCCCTGGGCAATATTTACTGGGCCTAAAGCCAGAGTGTGTCTGAGACCACTATACCATGTTATTCATAAAGTCACTGGGAAATGGTGGCAAATCAGAGGGTTTAGAAGTGGCCCTTTAGTGGTTAGAAGTAGAGCACAAGCCTTAAACCTTAAACCTACCAAATACTGTTCAGTAGTTATAGTTAACAATGAGTGCCTCAGAAGGCCAGTGTTTTCAGATGTGCATATGAGCTCCATGGTTAATGGACCCACAACAGATGAAAAAGAAATAGCTGAATTTTTTAGATTATCTGAAAAAGATTTATTGATCAAAGGCTATTTCATGTCTGAGATTAGGAAAAAGAAAAAAAAAAAAAAACACAAATCAATCTGGACTCTGAGGGCCTTAGCTATGTCAGCTTAAACATGCTTGCTCCAATCATTCTTCTCTGCAAGTACAAGACACTTGCCATGACATTAGCTTTTCCATTCTAACCATTAGACTGCAGCCAAACAATATGGGGATTCAAATACATTAGCATAGGCTGATGAATGTAAATAGTTTTCCAGGGCTTCTTTGAGCTTGGGAATGGGTCAAGTTTCTCCTTCCCTTCAGAAAGAAAGTAGCCTATGGAAATACATGTACAATCAGACACAAAGTAAGCGGTCCATGCAACAGTCAAGCAGAAAGAGATTTCATAAGGATCACTATGGGAGTTCTTCTGTGTTGTTTTAAGCAATCTTCCTGTCTGTTTGGAGTCACATGTATATTCTCAATTACAGTATGGAAGGATACAGGAAAGAAGTAGAGTCAGAAACTGGTTCTATGTTAACATTTTGCCACAACAAACTGATCGCCTTAACTTTTATAAGAAAAAAAAACTCTTTTCAGTATATCTTTTCCTAGACTGAGAGAAAGTAACCAACAAAACTTTTTATATTTTGTATTTTCTAAGTTTCTATGAATCCACTTCCATGTTGTCCCTGATTTGCAGAGACTGTTTCTTTTGCAAACCACTGCATTTTACTTTCATTCCTTTTTTTTAACAGAAGAAAAATACAAATCAGAAAACACTGCATTATGATTAGTGGCTAGGCAATCTCTTTCAATTACAAGAATATCTATACAGAAAGAAAAGAATTACAGGGTTGTTTTCTTTTTTTAATTTCCCGTGGCTGATGTACTGTATGGTATATGTTTACAGAACTACTCTGGTCTGCCTTTGTGATGTTATCTAAATGAATGATGTAGGTATGATGTGCTATTTGACAGTTTGCCTTAGCACCCTTAGTTTTTCTTCTTCCTTTTGTACCTTTGTTTTCTTGTTTTCCAAAAAGTGCAGGCTGTATTCCAAAGCTGTATAAACACAACATTATCTTTCGATCCCCAGCAAGAGAAGTGTGCACAAGCCCTTCTCCACAAAGAGAACCTCTACTGGTGCAATAGAAGACCCCAGTCCTGCAAACAAAAACACATATGCCTAACTTCGCTGTGTGTAGACCAACTTAAGGCAACTCACAGAAAGAATACATATAGGTGTCTGCAAGATCAGGGCATGACTCATTTACACAGGATGTAGTTTGGGTGTTTCTTGTGTACCTGTACCGATTTCATGTGCTGCTTAGTTTGCCCGTCGTGGTGTAATCTGACAGGCTGATTCTGAGCATCGCTATTTCTGCTGAGAGAAATAAATAATAAATAAACAAATAAATGGTGCTTAGCATCTCTTAGGATGAGATCCTGAGTGAGTATTGCTACTATTGCAATGGTATTCACAAGCAAATATTAAGTACGACTTTCCAAATAGCTATTAAGTCAGTCCCTTGTTGTTCTAAGTTGACTTCTCCATGTTTAAAATTACTGAGAAGCAACAACTTAGTGGGAACAGAAAGATAGCACACAGAGTTGTTAGAGAAATAAAGAGTATTTTACCTTTTGATTCAATCCAATATTAAAATGGCATACTTGGAAAGTAAATGGGGATATCATAGAAAATGTAGTATTTTACATTTGAGTATTTTTTTAAGGAATAAATATTTTTATAATGAGATACAAATCCTAACTGAGGATTTAGGATGACATTGAGCCTACCCATGACATTGAGCTTTCGAACTTTTTCATACTTTGGTGACAATGTCCAGCTTCTTGGGATGTTTTGTAGACCTGACCACCTTTTTCTTCAGGAACCAGGATCAAAACATTTTTTTAAGAGTAAAGCTGTAAAAGTAGACTCCAGTATACTTGACCTAAAGGCAATTAAATATTTCTTTTCTATTTTTCTTCTCTTTTTTCCCTCAGAAAAAGGTGAATCTATGCTTTCCATAGCTAGACAAAATCTTCATCTAGATCCACCATAGCACTCAATAACTACCTATTTTCAGTAAAGAGGTACAACTGAAAAAGGAAAATGATGTTAAATTTTATCACTTTGTCCTACCTTATCCAGTATGAGATTTCAAAATACTGCAGATGGTGCCACTGGAAAGAGTGGAACAAAATAATTCACGGAACTAAAGTAGACAGTTTTCCCACATGTTATTAATGTGGTGTTTTATGCCTAAACTCACTCAATTTCCACCAGTTCTCTCTGTTAAAAAGTTGAGGACTTGCTCATGTTTCATGAGAATTTTGAGCAGCAAGAATAAAATTTAGTTCGGAGCTTAGTCAGAGGTCACAGGTTATTACAATATCCAACAAAAGTGGACTGCAATTTCTATATGTAAATGAGTGAGTTGGATACAATGACTGAATTTATTAAGTTGAGGATATGAATGGATTGTCATCTAGTCCAAAAAGTGTAATCCAACCTGTAATATAAATATATAATAATAACTTAGCTTGTAAATAGTGACAAAAGTGCATGAAGTTCTTAAAACTGTCCCACTGGTATTTAAAATCAACAGCATTACAATTTCTTTCTTCATGAATTCAAGAGCCATTCTTGCTGTGGTGGTTCCACTGAGGCTATTCAGACCATTAAGAATAGACTACTAAGTACAAACTTTTGACAAATCCTTGAATTGGTCCCCCAGTTTACAAAAGTTTCCCTTATTTGGGTTTTTTTTTTTACTTATATTATTGAAAAATATTCCTGCCGTTTTTCCCAGATTTTTTTGAAAGAAGGATTTTTTAATCACTTAGTGTACCTTTGAAAGTGAACAAGCTTAATTACTCTTTTAGACCTCAATTCAAGTTCACTTGTTTGAGAATATTTGTACATTTTTAAATTTTGTGGCTAAGTTACTGACTTACACCTAATCTTAAATATCAATTTACTAGGTCTAGAAGACCTAAAGACATGTCCATGAGCATAAAATAAAGCACCCAAGCAGTTCCTTTTAGTGGAATAAAATGATCCAGATAAACATTTGTGCATGTGCATAATTTTCATTTACAAAATCTAGTATTTAAACAATATTCTACAAGCAATGCTTATACCGCTTTAACTGCTTTTTCCTTTAATTGGATAGATTTTTAAAGTGTTGTTGTGAAACTGGTGCACTTTTCTGCAGAGGGGGTTGAGCACAAGGTCTCCTTACTTCTTGACTTTGTCTGAGAGCCAAAGAATGTCCTCTGGGAACTCTCCAATAGCCCAATGGCCTGAGGAGGCTTGGGGTGAATTTCATACCCTCCCATAGACATGACCTGGAAGAGACAGTGAGTTTTTCCTCCCAGATTTTCCTTTTGCATGTCTCTATTCCAGATTATGCCTGTCCCCTGTCTCTGCATTTACTCTCACTCTGGCCAACACTGCTCAACCACTTCCTTATCTTCCTCTCTCTGCTTCCCTTTTAATTGTCTCCTCTAAACAAAAATAGGAGGAAGAAAAGAGAGACTGGAACTGAAAACCTCACCTCAGGGTTGTTCAGCTGAGGCCAATAGAAGAGATGTGGCAGTTTTTGGTCTTCAGTGTTTGCACACCTAGGAAGGCATTTTCCAAGATTCCTGTGGCAAGTTTGATGCTAGGGGAATGCAGTCCTTATCTATTTGTCCAGCATATCCTCTGTTGCCCATGCAGGGGTTTCCACTCTGATCTTGCCATTTGGATAAGACTGTTGCCTCTTTTCCCACTACCATGGACGTGCGGCCAGTCTCCTGGGCCTGTTGGAATTAGTGATGACTCTCTAATCCATTGGTGTCTAGTGCTTCAGGAGGACAGATCACTGCTCTCGGTTTAAAGGAGGCAGGAGAAAATGTGAACTTCACCCCACATTGATCCAAGGTGCAAAGGCATTCCCAGTAAAATTATCTGCCAAGAGATAAGCAAATGTCCCTCTAAGCAGAGAGTCCCATCAGAGTGATAAACATGAGAGCTAAGGGAGCTCTGTGCAACCATGAAAAGCTCAGCTCAGCAGAGCTCTTGAGCTACACTGATGCTTTAAGCACTTTCTTAAAGCACGAGGTATGTCTAAGCACTGTGTTGATTCGGGATCACCTCAAGGATACATTAAGCTCAGCCAATATCTAAGATTAAGGTGTTTTGCCAAAAGAGAGGCTCTAGTTTTATGCTTTTTTTAGAGATTTGGATGCAGGCACTGCTTAGAGGCAGGTATAGAGGAAAAACCCATTTGAAAACGTTTGGCTTTTTCAGTGGCCACCGTGCCTGTGGGCAATCAGGGTGCCACACAAAGGCAGGTCAGGATGAAGGCAGAAGAGCACGTTTCTTAAGGCTTCCTGCCCCTCCTTGCTACACTCACTCCACAGGCAAAGAATAACTCTTTTTAGGGGTTCAAGAAAATGTTGTGTAAAATGCAGCTTTTATGGTGAATGTAGGTTGTGGATGAGGTTTCTTTTTTTTTTTTTTTTTTTGTTATGCTTCAGTCTCCCACTTTCTTTGTGAGCAAATGTAAATAAAAGCCAATTTTATTGGGGATATACTGCTGTGCTAACACTGAATTAGAATTGCTGGGGATAGCTGCTGTACTTTGTAACCTTAAGTGTACTTTTTTGACTGTTATGTTTCTTCTTCAGATTAAAAAATGAGTACAAAAAAAAATAAAAAAAAAGAAAACAAGAACACTGCCAGCAACAGCCATGCTGTAACTGTGGCTTCTCTCTTTTTTTTTCTCTGTACAATATTACTAGTAAATAAATCTGCCTTTTCACTGCGCCTACCTCTGTGTCTTTGTACTGTGTTTCTCCCTAACTCCCACTCTGCAAGATGCTCTGTGATCTCAAGGATATATTGCACTGGTTCAGCCTCTCTCTATTTAAAAGAATTAAAACACTAATACCACAGACTTCAGGATATTTTTTCATCTTTTCCTCCATGACCATGCCCTGATGCTCCAACTCTTATTTCTATTAGGTGCTTCAACACGTAATTAACTGATTTTGTCAGTTTTTGCCTGTTACTATTTCATTTCTTTTCCTTTCTCCTTCTTTTCCCTTCTCCTTTCTCCCAATACTTTGACAAGTGGACCTTTATTGCTCTGTGGACTCATGCCTCCTTTACATTCACAGATAATAAAGTCTTGGTCTTTGTAAGCAGGGCGGTATACCATAGGTACTTCCTAAATGAGGAAAGTATTCCAAACAGTATATGTAAGTCCCCCTCAGAATTATAAGGGAATGTAAGAACTATCAACATACATGATATGTCGTTTTCTTCCAGGGCCTATCAGTGACAAAGTGCCAACTCTGTTTTGGGACTGGAAGGAACTTGCTTTATTCTGGTTTGAGGGTGAGGAGAGAGAAAGACTGTCCTCTTGTTTTCCCCAGGATACCTGCCTTACTTATCTAAACTTAGGATCCCAATAAGATGGAGAACTTGGCAGTGCCACCTTCTCAGAATTAAAAAATGCCACCTCAATTCAATCACACAAAGAAATGTGCCACAAACTGCCTATTGCTACAAAATATGATTCCTCTTTTCCCCTTACCTAGTATCCATTGAAATAAAAATATATAGACACATACACACACCCATAAACCTTACAATATTGTACTGCCTAGTATCACCCAATGGAAAAATATGTGCCTTGCTTTATAATTTAAACTGTGAATTTTGCATTAGATAAGGTTTAGAGATGCTTTAATTACTTTTTTTGAACATGTGTAAATTAGAGCTGTCTGTCCTGGAAGACTGAGTGACTGGAGAGCTAGTAGATGTATATCATCAGAGGACCAGAAATGCATACAAATGAAATAGATGATCATCATAGCAGCTGTATTTAAAATTCTTCGGTGTTGCAAAGCCTTTCCCAAATCAGGAGGTGTGTTAATGTGTCAAAAGGAAGGCTCGGGAGCTATGGTTAAAGCTAGGCTAGCAGATGTGACAAGGGTGTTGTCATGTGCTGCACGTTTCTGCTGTTCCTGCTGTGCAATGGCCTGGGCTGCACTGCTGTTTCTCATGCTACTTCACTTAGCTGTTTATGTGTGAGAAGGTTTTCAGCTGTGCAGAACTGAGTCAGCCAAGAAAACAGAGAAAAAAAATCTAAACAACTTTAGATAATTCAGTTGTTACTAATGTTTCAGAACCAAATGTTTCCATACATTTCCTATTTTTAAGTCACTATAAAAAGTGGAGTTTTTTTGTATTTTCCACCCTCAAAGCAAGTATGAATAAAAAAAATGCTTAGGAGCTGGTGAGGTACTGTAGCACATCCCTGAAACTCCTTTGGGTGGCCCATGGCAGTCAAGTGACAAAGAGTAAAGAGCTATTCAGCATGAATAGCTAGCATTAGTCAGTGACTCTCTGAGTAGGATTGCGCTCTGAGATTTTTGTACTTTCTACTTTTATTTTAATAGTTTCACGTCCTTGTATTAACAGAAGGAAAGTAGAAGCTTACTCTGAATTTAGCTTTTAGCATTTAATATCTTTTGGTAATTTGTCTGGGAGCTGAAGGAGAACAGCTTATTTTCAGATGGCCTCCTCTGCAGCAGGATGAGGCCTCAACCACTAAAATCCACACTGAGCTGGCAATATTCTCTGCTTCACTGTTCAGTATATTTAAGGCTGCAGAAAGAAACTTCTATAGCCAATAGCTGCGTGAACAAACACAAAAGGGAACAGAAGTTAACACAAATTTTTCACCAGACATTCCTCTTTCTATTTGCATTCTCCACTGCAACTAAAGACCTTCTCGGATTCTTGTTATATTGTGCACGTTCATATATGCATCCTTTGCAGGTGTTTGTGGTGAAAACACAGGCTGCCAAAGAATATGCAAAACAATGGAGTATGGCACAGTCCTACAAAATGTATTAACCAGTGGTAGAAAAATTCCCTGCTTCTTACTGTAAATTCACATCTGTATAGATTTGTGATCCTGTGATATCACCTTCCAGATAATGCAAGTGAGGATATTTTGGAAAAAGACAGAAATATAATTTGTGGTCCCAGGCTAAGATAAGTGAAGTTCTCAGTATACAACCCAAAAGGTACGTAACAAATAAGCATATGAAAGTTAATAACAAAGGCACATAATGGAATTATATTTGGTGACTCCAAACCACAGATGGAGAATGCTGCACAAACAGTAGTCTGCAAATTCAGAGAATAATCTGTCTCAGAACAAAAAGAAATAGATCCTACCATTTATGAACAACAGTTCCTCCCAGAATAAGAAGACTTTCTGGACTCACTGAGTAAAAGTGTTGGTCAATATCCAGGAAAACAGTTTCCTATCCCTACTGCTCCATAAGACTCGGCAGGACCTCATAGAAAATCCCTCATCTCCAGATATACTAAGAAATGTAGAACCAAACTTTTCCTCTCAGTTTTAAAAAGAAATGTAGGCACCTAAAACTTGTGAGGATCCAGAAGCTTTACCACCCTAATTTTACATCCATGACTTGGGATAAATAACACCAGCCTGCTTCTCAAGGATGTGGTAATGAGCATGCCAATGTCAACTAAAAGACTGCAAGAATGTGAGACGTTCTAAAGTATGCAATATCAAAAAAAAAAGGCTTTGTTTTGATATCTATTTTTAAACAGTTTTGCTTATGGCAGCAGGGCTAAATTAAAGGTATGTTACAGTGAAAACTGACCACTCACAGCAGTTGGGCATTTGTTGGGAATGACAGATTTAGAAAAGAAAAGATGTAGCAGCAGCTTATTTAGTTGTTTGTCTATGAGAGAACAAAGTGGGAGGGACAAATGGAGGAAAAAATAAAAACACATGACAAAACAGTTTAGCTTTCAAGTCCTTCCACAGCCTCTAATGCTTCACTGGCTAGAGGGTCCTTCTGGCTGCACGCGAGTCAGCCTCAATGCTAAATGAACCAGTAGAGCAGCACTGGTGGGAGCTTGGGGAAGCAGAGATGGCCTTGCCGTGCTGAGATGTCTGCACTGCTCTTGAACCTCTGGATAGCATCGCTCCTTGGCATGTGAGCTTACCATGGCTTGAACTGAAGAGTACCACCTTATACCAGCTGATGGTCTCGGTCATTACATTTCATTGGAGAACAACACACACACATATCCATATCTGTATCTAGAACTAGATCTAGATCTAACATCCCCATTTAAAAAAAAATCATTCCATTGCCTCAACATTTAAAAGAATAGTTTATTGCACTGCTCGACTTTTGTTATGTGGTTTGATTCTATCTCTACGTTCTGCACTAAATTGTAGAAACATCTTTATCACTGAAGAAATAGTGGTTCACAACCAAATTTCTGGTGAGAAAAAAAAAAAGGTTTCTTTCTCCTGGTTGATATGAACAACTCTGTATCGTTATATATGGTTAAGTTTCCAGAAAGATGGAATGAAGTGATGTATCTTAAATAGCAAGTGCAGTAAGTACATACAAAGCTGTGTACTGAGAGCAACGACTCACATCTGGAAATTCTCTATAGTTGCTATTTTGGTCTAGACTTTTTGTTATAGAAACAAAGCTGCAGATCATCACAGTGTTAATAAATCAAAGGAGTTATTTAAGATAGATATTTTCCATTCAGTCCAGGAAGAGAATAACCCTTCACGTAACATAAGTCATTCATAGTTTTGCTGCTACAACTTGTGCTGCAGAGCCTGCGCTATTAGAAGCCCTTTTGGAATCTCTAGGTCATGGAAACGAGTGATTTTAGAGGATTTTAATACTTCTTAAAAGAGAAAAGAAGAACTAATGCTTATTAGTTGCTGGGCTTCCTGGCTGAGGAGAAAATCTGGAAAATAAAAATTAGTTCTTTCAACAAGTATAAGTTCTGAAGAGTTTTAATTGTATGTCTCGTTTTGTATGGTGTTTTCACTACCACAGTTCTGATTTTTAAACAATATTGACTATAATTAGTTTTAAATACCTCAGTCCTGATTCTTAAGCAATATGGACTATAATTAGTTGATGATGTAACACATCTTCAGAAACTACTGAAGTCACATAATATTTGCTTTATTTTATATTTTGGTGTACAGAACTGATCCTACTGGAAATACTAGCATTAATTTACAGATTTTCCCTAACAGTATGCTGAACTGTAAAGTAGACCAAACAAATCCAAGACCTACCACACAAAGACTATAACCTACTTGCTTCCATATTGTCTACTAGTTATGACTTCTATAGAGGTAGCAACCAGATTTAATTTAATGTAGATGATATTCAGTGTATCTATATCTAGATCTTATTATCTACAATACAACATCTCAAAGTGCTCAAAAGTGCTCAAAAAAAAAAAACCCTCTTTTCTCTCATCCAATATCAGGAAGGGTTCTCCTGTACTCCCAAAACATTAAGGTTAAATAGGAATAAATACATTCTGAAAGAACAGACAGTTACATCTTTTGCTTAGCAGTTGTAAATGCTGCAAGCAGAGATGTCAAGGCATGCACCTAGACAAGAAAAAGCTTTCACGTTCAAGCCTTATGCCCTGTGCCATTCCAGTGAACTCCCAGAGGGCTGTCAGGGCAGAATTCACCACTAGCAATAAATAACATTGAAGTTAGTTTGGAAAATCCTCTCTGACACAATCGTGCATTGAGGATGGGCTCTTGGTGTCAAGGGCCATATGTAACTGTCCCCTTAAAAAAAGAACAAGTCAGGAAAGACAGCACAATTCCCATATAGATATCAAAGGAAACATCCCTAGTCTGCACTAAAGGGATGAATTAACCATCTTGGTCAGCATTTGAGAAGTGATTGCTTTTTCTTTTATCAGTCAGGGAAAAGGAGGTTTAGTGTCACACAACAAGTTATGTCCAGGAAAGGTTCTGCTCTCTGCAGACTTTTAGGTGGAAAATCTGGATACAGAGCCACAGACCAGCAAGGTCCTACTGTCATTGCCAGGCCAAACCAGGTGGAGTATTATGCACTATCAAAGCACATGGATCCTCCATTACTGAATCCCTAAACCTATATTAGTGAATTCCAGTGTTTCAGGTTCCTGAAAACCATCCTGGAAGTTCAAATAAGTGAAGGGGAAAAATGTGTTAAAAGACACTTCCAGGAACAGGTTTATAACAGAGAAGTTAGAAAAAACCTATAATCATTCTACTGGTCTTTGAATCCTTGGGGATGGCATCTATGCTCAAAGAAAAGAACCAGATATGTTCATAAACTTTGTTATCTGAGCAGTTGTATTTATTTTGTTTGGGCTGCCCATATCTTTTTGTTTCATTGGAAGCTCAAATTGCTGCAGGAACTGTAGAGGCATACCTCCAGTTTAAGCTGCCTTTATGAAGATCAGGATGATGAAATATTATCAAACCAAGCAAGGTGATAAAATGCTGCAAAGGCCTCCAATTAACTGATCTGAATTGTCTTGACTCTGGGAAGGTTTTGCTGTCTTTATAGCAGACAGATCTTCTCCTAAGGCCTGTATTATACAGAGATCTTGGTCCATATTGGCTATTGTAAGCCAAGCCTATGCTGTTCCTGCAATGCATATGTGACCAAGATGACAGTGAGCAGGAAAGGAGAGGAAAAAATATTACAAAAGATCTTCTGTCTGAAGGAAGCTGACCACATTGTGAGTGTTGGAGCAGGGTAAGCAGCAAGTTGTTAAACTAAAACTCTGTTCTAAGAGTAGAGCAGAACATTCTACCATGCTGGACCAAAATTAAGACTTTCTGAACTGATAACTTGCTTTAAAAATTGCCTTTCTAGAGTTAGATGTTTTGATAATAAACTGTGTTTCTTCAAAACTTTTTTTTAAAAAAGAATATATTAACATATTTTTGACATTATCAGAGCATTCCTTCTAACTTTTTCGCATCCTAAATTATTAGTGCAATTTAACCAGATTTCATTTTCTCTGAGTTCGTTTTCTCCTCAAAAACTTTACTATTCAGATTCAAGAAGAAAATTTGCTGGGCTGTAGCCAGCACAGTTCTGTCTGGTGAAGGCAGGAGTGTCAGCACTACAAATTCCAGGTTGTGTGATAGCAAAGAGTTGCTCGTGGGCAGCAGCCCCACGCTGCACACCATCAGAACTGCACTGGGCTCCATTCCTCTTTGCTATGCTCAGCTCCCTTGCTTTCCTTTCCCCTGACACCTCTTTACCTGGGACAC
>JAUBOD010000162.1:228567-254854 GCA_032353885.1 Nothura maculosa
GACATTCACATTCTGGAGCTGACGCTGGGGTCACTGGAGCCAGACCACAGCTTCTCTGGCTACATGGACCATTTACCCTGGCAAAGACATCTTCAGAGCAGGTTAATTGCCTTCCTCGCTCTGCTGCTCAACTCTTGTCTTTACAAGCAGTCTTCTCTGGAAGGAACAGTGTGGTCTGTCCACCATTTCTAGGACTTGGGGCCAAGGGCTCTCACCTGCAGCCCTTCTCGTTTGTATTGGTTGGTGGCTGTGCAGGTCTCTGTAGACCAGTTGTTTTCCCCAGATACATCTGGGACACATTTCCCAAGGCGAAGAACTATTCCTTCCTCTCTCATATATTTTCGCGACTCCTCCACACCCTTGCTACTTTGCAACCAGGCATGAGAAGCATCTCCAAATTCAAGGGAAGGCAGGCAAAGAGAAACAGGAGCTACTGGTGGAAAGGAACCTTCGAGGGAGGGGAAATAAAGGGATAGTTCAGTCAAATCAGTAGTTCTTCCCTCTGCAAGACACAGGGAGGCATCAATATATTTTTAATCTGAATTTCTTATGGGAGACTCAAGAATGGCTGTTGGATATTAACTACCAAGCTCACTCACCAGGTCAGCTGAGAGCATTGATTAACAGCTCAGCTGAAGTGTGCTTCCAGCAGCATGGAGCACAATAAATTGTGGCTGAACGTGAACAGAGGAGTCCATTGCACTTGGCAGGCCTACCAGAGAAACCTCATCCCTTTTACAGAACAGTTTTACTCATCTTCTGAGAAGCACCATCACATCATCCGGTTCCCATTAAGAAAAATAAAAGTTGACAGCAAAAGTAATCTTCACACACTTCAGAGATTTTTCTTTGATCATTTGTTGCTTTGTATTTTGGGCTATTGCAAATCTTTCTTAGGTCAAAGCAATCACAGTCTGACCACCGGATGTACTCTCTCTGTCTTTCCTAAGTAATGCATGGTAGAAATGGGCCCAGGCCACAGTGACCAGGACTCAAGCCTACTCCAAACCTCAGTGCTAGTTAAAGAATGAGTTTTGCACAACAATGAGAGGCAGCTGTATCATTTAGATCTGGATCTCATTCCAGCCTTCCCCAGAAAATGGGTGAGCCGGGAGTGGTGGTTTGGTGTGGATCCATCTGTGCAGTTAGTGCAGAACCATATGGCACAGAAAATCAAATCTGCACCATACCTAGCATTAAACGGAGTTGTAAACAAAGATGACACTAAGATGACCTAGTTAGGTTTAAAGACAGAACATCCCAAACTGGTTGAGACTAACTCCCAGACCTAAAGGTAAAAGAAAGACTAGCTTCAGTCAAATAAAAATGATAGCATTCAGTTCTCCAATCCTAATTGCCCCCTCATTTCCTGTTTGGGTATAAAAATAATCTCTATGTGACAGAGTCAACCTAAGGCCACTATTGCCTCTAAGATTTCAATGAATCTCAAAGATTGCATCAGCTTTGCACTTATTCAGCCCATAGCTGAATTTTACCATGCACCCCATAGTCCTGGACCATTTATAGTGGTAAAAATTCTAACTTGTGTGTGCATGTATATGCAAACAACTTCCTGTTCTCCCAAGACAACAAATATAGATGTGGGTTTTGAAAAAATATTTGCCTTTTATTCTCAGCAGCTAGTGCTTCTTTCAGTAATTATCTTTCAGGATTCCAAATTTATCTCTTCTCACTGAGTCACTGTCTGTCTCACTGAGACAGGCAACTTCTCTGTTTGTCTATTAATATATCAGTATCTTATAGCAGTATCTCAGAATATGCTAAGAAAAGGGGGGAAAAGTGGGAAAAAAAGAAAAAGATGTGATGTTCATATCAAAAGGTTGGCCTATATCTGCTAAAAGCTGTGAATTCAGCACTGCAAGACTACCGTGTTTTGAATGAGCAACTGAAATTCTGGCTCCACTGAAATCAGCAGGAGTCTTGTTGTTGATTTCTTAGGAACAGGTTGCAGAGTGAATCTGTGTGTAAGTCTTCGCAGGACTGCATCCTATATAATTTACAAACTAAGGCATTAATCTGTAGTGAAGAATGTCCAGCATTGCATGCACAGTATAAATTTCAATCAGTATTCTAATATTACCAGCACCTGCTTTCCAAGCAGACAGGTGTGTCCTGTCATAAATTCCTATCACAGCTATGGATATCTTTTAATGCTCCTCCTACAATAATTCTATGAATATACTTAGTGTGGAATATTTGTTTCCCCTAGTAAAGAGATCAGTGAGCTCATTCTAGACATCAAATATTTATGAAAAATATATTAAAAAGAAGAACTTCCAGCATAGTCCTAAAGGAACAGCATAATGGATGTATGCAAAAGGCTTTAGTTGGCTTTTTTTTAATTCTTAAGACTCTGCTTATACAGACATTTGCTATGTGATTAGTTGGCCCTTGAAGACTGTGCAGTTACATCTATGCATGCCCAATTTTGAGAAATGCAACCTCTAATCCTGAATCTTTTTGCATATTCATATTGTCTAAAAAAAGTTAGAATGAGATTTAGATTATCTTTGATTATCAGCAAAACCATCTGGCTTAATATAAGTTCCTCTTCTTACAGATTTCCTTTTCCATGTGTATTTGATTCAAAACTGTCATTTTTAAGGTAATAAGGTAAATAAGATTCATGCCAAGAAAATGTTTTATCAAAAACTGCTAGTATCATGTGAATGTGAAGGTTTGAAAAATGAGATGTGTTTCTTGCAAATTATAGTTTTTGATTCTAGGTAATGTAGTAAATCCAATCTGGTTACACAGCTGAGTCTCAGCTTGGTGTTTGACTTGGTATAAAGTTATATCTGTCTTACGAATCATAAATCACTTAATGACATCCTAATACAACAAATAGCAAAAGTGATAACATCTCATGCTTATAGCATTTTTTCGTATGCCACAGAGGTGATATACTTAGCTTCATCTAAATTCTTAATTTAGGTATTTATGGAAAAAAATAAGGCAATAAGTTAGAACCTAAGGCAATAAGTTAGAACCTAAAGGAAATAATCTTTTGAAATTAATATAAGAAAGATACTATGACTTATATTTACATTGCTAATGTAAATATATCTACGTATTATGAATATTGCAGATAAAGCAAAATAGTTATTTAAGTCTACACTACATGGCTTTTCACAATAACAGTTATTTCCTTAGAAGATCTCTCAATACTAGGACTCAGAGTACTTTAAGATAGAATTCAAATCATTCTTGAATATATGCACTTAAATAATACATGCTATAAAATTTGTCTTAGGATCAGAAGGAAGATGAACTGGATTTTTTTTTTCACTCTTATTCATTCCCTCTAAAATATAGTTTGACAGTATAAACACTGAAGAAAGCAGTAAAATTGTTCTTTTTTTTTCCCTAAGAAAGAATCATATATACTGTCATCATATATGATAACAGTAGATACCTGCCAGCAGAGATAGTTAAACTAGGCCATACAGGCTAGGTCTTGCTGGGATTAGGGATTAAAATTGAGATAGTTTTGCTTTGTTTTATTTAGTTTTATTTTTGTTGTTGTTATTGTTGTTGCTTTCTACAATAACTAGCACATCATGCAGTTACATCATATAAAAGCTGTTCTTAAGATGTCAATTTAAGTTCTTGGACACAATTTAGCAGTATAGGATGGATAATTATGTTTTAACCCATCCCCAAGCCCTGCTGCTTCTGAATAATTCAGTCTTTCATGTAATTAGATTTCACAGCATCCCAGTAAGCCAGAGAATTGCAGTTATTGTTCCACTTAAAATTAGGTTGTTCCATTTAAAATGAGGAACTGAGGCAGAGCGAAACTGCCTATGTGATGTAAGAACCAAGCATTTTCTGAGGCTGAAGTGGCTCGTTACTGTTGTTGTGCATGCAAAATGTTTAATCTACACAGAGGACAACTCCTGAGCAGAAAAGCCACCAGCCCCAAGAGCCATCCCACGAGGCTAAGTGGGGAGCTGCTAGGTTGTAGGTGAGATCATTCTTTTTGATAAAACTGGGATGCTTTGCAGAGTATTTCCACACAAAGCCTAGGAATGATTGTCTGTCATTGCTTTATGGCTCTGGTTATGCTAGTGTGTTGATATAGGATGGGAGGGAAATGCCACAGTGCAAACATTACATAGCAGAAACATGGCTGTTAGCATTAGAAATACGTCTTTCACTACCTCCACTTACAAGCAGCATCCCTACTTAATGTCTTTGGAAAGCAGAGAAATAGAACACAAATACTATGCCTTCCTTTGTTTTCTTTTTTCTTTCCATTTTTTTTTTTCTTTTTTTCTGAAAACTTCTATTAACCCACGGCTGATAATCAGTGTCCCTGTGAGGATTAGGGAAGTCACTGATCTTCAGCAGGGGTTTTCTTGCAGAGACTGCTAAAGCGATCAATATATCTTAAACCACAGTAGCCAGGGATGTCATTATGCAGCAGCAAATATGAAGTAATATCCCATTTTTTTCCAGAGGAGATCTAATCTGTCATTTCATAGCCTAACAAAATGACAAATTACAAATCAAGGGGCCTTTGAAAGGGGCAAACTGGCCTCTGCACTGGCCCTTTGAAAAGAAAAGCATCCACAGTTCAAGTGAAAAGCTAGGGAGGGCATTCAGTGCTCCTTCCATCTCATTGCTTCATTTCTCAGATGCCTAGCAGCTGAAGGTGCCCAGAAAGAAGGGAAATTAGAAATGGGGAAATGCTGGTTTGAATTACTCACTCTCTGGTTGTGGATTTAGGGGGTGAATATTTTCCCAGTGTAGCTGTAAATGGAGGTGGCTTCCCAACAGCAGGCCCTGTAAAACTGCTGCAATTAGACAGCTGGACAGAGATACATCATAGGATTCATATTTCCATTCCACTTAACACTACCTTGAACAAGCCTTTATCTCTTTGTGTTTCTTCAGGTTTATTTCCACTACATACATACAAACCCATAGGCCAGGCACTGTCCCTCAGCTGCAATTGTGCTACACTGAGTGCATGAAATGTCTCTGCTCGTAAAGTCTCTTAGTTTTAAAAGCATAGGCTTTGAGATGACTCTGAAAATTTCATATGATGATTGCTGCTTTCCAAAAAGAAACAAATTCTCTGAATTAAGTCTTCACCTTTTTTTCTTTAAAATGTCAGGAAGTATATTCAACCCTTGTTTCTAATATCATGGGGTATTTTTACACAGTGTGAATTTCTGTGAATGCTTAGTATTCCTGAGCACCCAGCCCCTTTGCACTCATTTCTCAGATATTCACAATTACTAAATCCTTTAATAAATTATGAAATAGCTATATGTGAGTTCATTGTCTGTCATCTTGAGCAGTTTGCAGAGTGGTAGTTCCAAACATGTTAGTTCACCTACCATGTAGCTAATGAGAATTTTGTTGAGACAAAAATATAGTAAAAGGAGATAGGTAGATAAATAGATAGCTAGATAGCTAGATAGCTAGATAGCTAGATAGCTAGATAGCTAGATAGCTAGCTAGATAGACAGATAGATAGATAGATAGATAGATTAAATAAATGTCCTGTGATGGACTTATTGATAAGCAGCAGATTCAAAAGAGATTTAACAGATTAAAGAGACATAAAGAGATATTAAAAAGAGAAGCATATACAGTGACATCCCTAATCTGGTGACTTTGAGTGCTAAGTAGGGTACAGAGAAGTGCAGATACTGGCCAGGCTTACGTGCCTTCTCTAAAGGAGATCTCTTACTGCATTGTCAAAGACAATTGCTCTGATCCAACAGAGTATTTCTTTCAGAATATGTTCTTAGAAACAGTCTACATCTAAGCTATGGAAAGACTCATTACATTTCTTGGAAAAAGAATCTGGAAAATCCAAGCAATCTCCCTGAATAGTTAAAATAAAAATAATTGTCATGCTGAATTTATCTATAACTAGATATATTTTGTGAACAGAATATTTGAACAGTGTGAATAAAGGAAGAAACAGCATGATAATGATTTAAACTAAAACTGAACTGTCTACAAATTAAGAGCTGCTGAGGATCGATTGGTTTAGTTGTCATTTACAGACAAAACATAACAAAACTCTCATCTTTTCATTATGTCTCCATAATTTCATGTTCCAGCAGGACTTGACATGGAAGTGTAGTGCTTCTTTCAAAAAGAGGCTTTCCAGCACCTGCTGAATTAGTCCATACAAGAAATTTCACAAGAAACTTTTTTTGCTAGATTTCAAGCTCGGTTTTGCAAGCAAGGGAGTTTGAATGCACAGCCTGACATTTGGAGGCTCTTTTCAAATATCCTACTCTTTGCTTTCTTTTTTCACAGCAGAAATCTCTCTACAGATAAGGTTATGTCCTTAAAATGATACAGTTTAAAACCTTATACAAGTAAGAATTACTTTGCCATAGAAGCAATAATTACCTGAGTTGTAGGTAATATGAAAGTTAATTTAAGTCCTAATGGAATTTTATTTCCTCTTTCTGCTGTATTCCACTGGCATTATGATCTTATTGTCAAGATGAGAGTTGTGGGAAAAAAAATGTTTATAGGTTCTCTGGTACCTACTTCACTTTTTCTGAAAAGGATAACTAAATTCCTCGGGACAGCACTTTACTGAAAAATAATAATAATAATAATAAATGGAACAAGTTCATTGTTCATACTTCTTCCTCAGAGGAGGAGTGGAGGGAAAGAAATAATAATTTGAGTTTTGAAAAATGCATATATGCTTAAGAAGCTCCATTTCTGAAGGAGGTTAGTTTAATCTGCTGTGACTTTAACACGCCTCTGACTAGCCTCAGAGTCCAAAATTGTGAAAATTCCCCAGTCACCTGTCCCATCCCATGTTCACCCAGCTGCAGCTAACAGAAAGTCAAGAGGATCATCCAGCAGGAAAAGTTATCATATCCTGGTCTGCCCTCTCACTGGATTCTACCCCAGCATGTAATGAAGCTACTGTAACCTAAAATTATGAAGCTTCAAAACTTGAATGCAAGCACTCAAGCATTCAATCTAAGCATCAGCCGTATCTGTTGTCTGAAGTACTTGGGAATGTGAGCACTTAATTGCCTTAGGAATGTCTTTAAATTTCAATTTTAGGCAATACACATCATGGAACAGATAAGCAGTTGAAGGAGAATAAGCAGAAATTAGGTAATAAATTCCACAGTTCTACAAAAGATAACCAGCATTTTCTTACTAACTTTGGATCATGTCACAACTGTTGTTTTATACCCTGTTAAGCCCATGTTTAGTATACCACAGGCACAAGTGTTAAGATGTTTGCATTGTGACAGCAGGCCATGTTTTAAGGAGCACATGTTGTGACTTTGAAAAACGGTGAAAGGACAAGTTCATGATCTATTTTCTTTGGGAATTTATGGTTGAGTTGTGTTCAAAAAGCAAATGCAAAGTGAAAGGCCCTCTTCAACCTCTGGCTATGTGCATTGACCAGCAAGCCTGACAGGATAGCCAAGCAACATCAAGGTTTTGAGTTACAGAGTCTTTATGTGGGACAGCCTAGATAATTTTAACCAATTCACCCATGTCTGTGCACTAGGGCTCAAAAATGCTCAAGACATAGAGCTCTTGTATTTGTAATGCAGTGGATATTGGCTGGAATGTGACTGGTGTGGTATCATGTGATGTTACCTTCTAACTGTGACCATTCCTTACGTTTTTAGTCTTTCAGATGTAAAATATAGCCCAATAACACTACAAAATTACTCTATTCTCTTTCTTTCTTTTTGCCTTCAAAGTACTTTATCTCTTTCACTTACATAGAGAGAAATCTTTATTGTAGCCTTTTCCAACATACAGCTTGCTTAAGAAATACCACTGAACTTGTGCATAAGCAACTTAACAGCAAGTTTGAAAATCGTGGCTGGAAAATGGAGCATTTCACTAACTATCTTAATTTTGGAAGAGATAATATGTGAATAACCACAGAGGATATACCATATCTGTGGGGTTTGTTTGCTTGTTTGTTTTTGCTTTTTTGGGGAAAACAGAGTACTTTGAAAGCAAACCAAAATACTATATTTTTTCCTAATTATATATCATTTACTAAGTTTCTCAAACATATTCACAAAGACCAGGCCATGTTGCATCTTCTCTAATTGAGCACCTACCCAATAAGTACTCCCTCTGAAATAAATGAAAGTGATGGCCATACAGCACAGCTAAGTTTAAGTGAACACAAGTGTCTTTGTCCTAAAAATCTCTATCTTATTTCTGATCTCCTGTTGGTTAAAAGCCAGATTATGCCATCTTTGTACTGAGCAGTAATTTATTTAACTTGAATATGAAGCTACTAATCCTGCTGGGTTCGCTGGGTCTCGTAGATAACAGATAAGCCTTTAACCCTAGGAAAATCCAGTATCTGGTCTCAAATGGTCCATTCTGTTGGATTATCTAGCTTTCTAGAAGTAAATGGTTTATGCCATGCACCAGTTCACCTGCACCTTTCTACTGTCCAGGGAAGGGCAATATTTGACTCTGTTGTATAGAATTTACAAGATCTGCACTAACATGTGTCTCGTATAAATAGGAGGTTGAGATGTGTCCTTTTAAGACAGCAGTAGTATATAAACAAGGAAACAGTTTCCAGCAATGCAAGGAAACAAAAACAGTCTTTTTAACCTGCTCTATTTGTAATTGCCAATCACACGGATGAGCCCAAATCTGTCTTCATCACAACAGAAGAAGATAATGACAAGATATTAATTAATTCCATCTTCTGTCAAGCAAAACTGGCAGTTTTAGCTTAACAAACAAAGTGTTGATGCTAAGTTGTCTGAGAGAAAAATTGCACATTTCTTCAAAGCAGCTGACAGTTCAATCTTGATTCAATAGTCTGCAGAAGTGAGCACATAATCAAGAATGAAAAGTCAGGGCCAATACAGGGAGTTTGTCTGAGGAACGGGCTCAGGAGTCTTGCTGAACTCCATCTCATTGCAGTTTGGCTCTAAATGTCTACAAGATGGTTTAATACTTACCCTTAGTCTAACTCAGACGTCTACTGACGTGTTGTCTAGAACTGAATTATTTCTTCAAGGTGCTTTAACTCCTCTTATTTTTGTTTTTTACTCTAGCACTAACTGCAAAATTTTGCTTGTAGCTTTCTCAGCTGACCAGAGGAAATAGTATTTTCATAATATGCTATGTCTTATTCCTAAACCCACTAAAGTCTTTTGAAAAGCTGCTGTTGTTCGAATTACATTCAGTAGTTTGATTATTCCTCACAAGTTTTCAGCAAATCTGCAATTTTCATCAGGGCTGCAAATGCAACCAGATCCAATGCACCACTCCAGAAAGATACCACAAGGTGCCAGAGGAAAATTCAGAGTGATAGGTCCTCTCATGAGCACTCTATTATGTGTAGCTGAGTGTCAGCAGAGCACAATTCTCCCTCATCCTCCATGGTAATGCAATCTGACATATGTAAACATTTAGCCTTTTAAGTCAAGCTGGTTGCTCCCTATAGGGAAAAACAAAGAAATATCGATGAAAGAGTCATCTAAAGACACAGTAGCCTGAAAAAATGAGGATTACTTTCCTCCCACTTTCCTATGAGGACTGTACTGTAATTGCAGAACGGTTTATTTGAGAGGTAGTCTCCAGTACTTTTAACTGAGTACATACTGCTTTTGATTGATGAGATTACATATACCGCACCTTCAGCACCTGCATTAGCACTCCCAAATTTTAACATATGTGGCTGATAGTCTCAAAGAACAGACGGCAGAAGGGATTGTGAGAATATACCTCACCTACTTTAATGTGGGTAGGGTTAGCATGGTGTGATGATTAAGATGGTTGATAACCAGCATCATTTGGCAGAGAGACAAACTGACATAGATCTTGCAGTCTTCTCTGCTGGCTCAGCTGAGGAGCTAAGAAGCTCATCTTTGCCCTGTGACATACATGCATTTCTCAGGAGGAAGAAATATCTCAGGCGGATCCAGTGAATGAGCACCATGAACAATTGGTCTTCCCCCATTGCCTTACAGATCTGCAGTTACAGCACTGTTTGTGTAATTATTGGTTTTGCTTATCCCAGTAGAGCAGAGCTAGCAGTAACACATTATCTTCCCAGTTGATTTGTTCTTGCAGCCTGCATTACATTAGCTATGCTGGAAGGTTGCTTGAATGCAATTCCTTTTTGCAGTTGCACAAGCGATTCATGCAAATTCATTTTAATCATGATATCTTAATTTCTTCATTTTATTCTATCCTATTTTCAACTTCTTAAATGAAGCAATAAATTCATTGTTTTGCTGGACTGCACTTTTAGTGGCAGGACTTTACAGTTCTTAGTTGACAGTTTCCAGATGAGATGATGCATGCTTGAAGTACTCTGAGGCAAATCAATGTGACTTAGAAAAACTAAATTCATAGGTTTTCCCTTCACCTTGCCTCCCCATTAATTTGAAACTTTTCATTTATTTCCTGAAATGGTTTTTTTTCCTCCAATTTCCTCATAAGCTGCTTGCTCTCAAAAAAAAAGTGCTGAGACTGGGAGCAATTTTCCAAGCAACACTGCAATCTCATTCTCTTTGAAGAGCTTCAACTCAGGGCTGCTCTATACTTAAAACTTTATTGCCAAAAATACATAGATTATGGCTCTAAGACCTTTGTACTTGCTTCAGTGAAAGTGGTAGATAGCACAGTACAGATGTAGCAATGTTATACCATTACTGTGGCATAAAATACATTCAAAAATATTTGCCCATAGAGTTAAAAATGTAAGAAAATACAAGCACAAGCTAAATCTGCCTCATTTCAATCCATTCATGCTAAATCTCCTCAGTTCAGTCCATTCATGCTAGCAATATTTTCATCACTCTTGGCCATTTAAAAAAATAATGTTAGATAGAAATGGATGGTTAGAACTAATAAGGAGCAAAGTCTGAGAAAGGAACTGTGTAATTTTGTAAGGAATGGCTTAAGTGCAGCTGCTCTCCCTAGCTGCCCTTGTTTCCTTACACAACTGAGGTGTGCTAAAGCTACCCAAGACCATTGGTAACCTGGGCTATTTTAAACTGCTCCTGAAAGACTGAGTGAGCTGAGGAGTGCTAATGTATCTCAGTAAGGAATAAATATAACAGCCTTAGTACTTCCACCTGCAACCATGAATACAGATCTGTTTAGCACTTTCCTAAATGGGGCTCATCTATATCCACAGCTAGAATGTGGGTCTGAGCTTTGGAGGCTGAGCTTTTACCAGTGACCATTAGCAGTGCTTCTGTCAATAACTCCCAAGGACTGACATAGCTAAGGCTTTTTTTTATTAGGGCATAAATATGAAAAGCTTTCCCCCACTTAGTAATAGAAATATTCTCATTTTGTTCAGATGCAGGTGCAAATCATGGTGCAGCATGAAAACTGATCAAAAACACACAAAAAAATCAGCTAAAAAGAATCAAGTCATTATCTCTGTAAACTGTACTGCCACCACCCCAGTGAATAATACCCAGCTTGATGCAGGAAAACAGGTTAAATGAGCTAGTGATCTTAAGACAATTGCTATTATAGGAGAAATGGCATCTACAACAATTTCAGTAATAGTTATGCTAAGACTGAAGGCTCAGGGATTTGTCACTAAAGTATTTTTAACACTTAGAGAAGAGCATTCAAGAGCACAGCTAAAGGGTGAAAAATTCCCCTTCCTATTGTTACAAAATACAGCAAGGATTAAACTCCTATCTATAAAGTATATTAAAAATATAGGTGCAAAGAACAGACAAATGGGCAGCTTTCTTTGCCACATGAGTTATATTTTTGCATTCTTGTTTGCATGAGACCTCTCCCAATCTAGAAACAGTGGTTTGCAAGCATGCAAGCCATTTAGTAGCCCAGGAAATAAGCCTATCAGCACACTTAATGGAGGAGCCCATCTCGACTTTATAAATTCCAGAGTTTGATGTGACATTTGTCTGTTGGCTCAGCTGGAAGTGCCAAGATAGCAATGTGAAAACATAGATGGAATTTGGTTTTTAATCACTAAAGTCTGCGCTAGCTGAAATTAAGGGGACTGGAAAACAGCAAGAATCCCTGTAGCTCAAAGAAAGTGAAAACTGTTGTTCCTTTATCCTGTTGAAAACTGAATGGTTAGATGCAGATCCTTGGTGTACATGGTTGGAGCTGGCCATGTACATCATTCCAGTTTGAAGAGGGCAGGATGCACTCAAGCAAACAACCAAGCAGTTGGCAGATCAGAATGTACAGACAACCAGCAAATGTGTATAACATAGTCTGCATCTAAAGGCGACAAAAAGTGCTCTTGCTCATAACATGTCTCAGCCCAAGAGGACAAAACATCTTAAGTTGCTACAGCTGTTTATCAAGTGAGTATATGACTATGCTCTAACATTTCTTAGCAGGTATAAATGGTTATCACATAAGGAATGAAGCAGTCTTGATTCAGTATGATTCAATCACTGCAGGAGTCTTCTTGATGAATACTCATAAGTGCTCCATGTAGCTTTGCCTTTGAAGAGACAAAGCTTCCTCCTACAAGTGCTTCTTGATTCAGTTCCTCTTACTTTACAACCTGTCTCTTTATCCCTTGTGCATTGTATTTGGTTTCTTCTTCCAGAAAGTGTAGGCTCTTGGAGGTCAGATGGATTCAACCTACATCTATGTTAACTACTGTGAAGCAAGAGTTCAGATCTGTTTTCTATCAGCTAAACCACTCACCAATGAAGTACATAGAAAGAAAGCATAGAATACTCAGTTGTTAAAAATATAACAAAATTAAGAGGTCAACTTTGAGTTGTTTTTTCTTTTCTTTTGTTTTGTTTTTGTTTCTATCTGTGGACTATTTTCTAGAAGAGGGGTGTTCCCTTTAGGAAGTTGATATGCTTTGACAGTTAAATTGCATCTTAAACTTTTTTTTTCTGCCATGGGTCTTAAAGATGTAGAACAGATCCCTAAAGGGAGTGACAGGCTGCAATGAGCTTAAGTAAACAATCTGGAAATGGGTGAGTTTCGTGGCAGCCACAACTAGCCAGCAGAGAATTGCATCCCCACGTCGTAGGCCATAGAAGACTGTGATTTAGGAGCCATCTGCTAACATTTTCCCTGCTTGTTAACAGCAACAAGTAGCTTGTACATAGTGGTTTTCTTAGATCCTTTAGCAGTGCCTCTGATTTTCATCCATATTTTTTCTTTTTACTGCCAACTGCACTAGCAGAGACCAGGCATCTGCTTAAACATCATCTTCCTTCTTTTTATAGTAGTTCTTTCTAGCTGCTTTCTTTCCTGGTGTACACAGGCTAGCTGACAGCCTAAATTCCTCCTCATTAGCAGCACCTCTCTTTCTCTCCCAAGTTTGCACGGATACATCTCTTGAGGAAGGAGTCTGTCAGTTCAGCTTCATTCCTGTTGTATTGCCCTGCCTCTTTATTGTTGAATGCCTGTCAGCCATCAAACTGCATTCACAGTTGAAATCAACAGCAAATAAAAGGAAACAAACAAGTCAGCACAGTGCTGCACAGAAATGGAGCTAGCGAGCATGGAGATGGATGAAAAGCCACTGAGCCCAAATAGTGCTGATGGAGCTGCCCTGCAGCTGTTCCGGTTGAGCTGCTTCATCACTGCTGAGCAGACAACGAGAGACGTAAAGCTTCAGCTGTGCTAATGACACAGGGACTGGGGTGGCCATTTCATGTCCATGAAATGAACATGCTTGGGATTTTTCTTTAATCACAGGGTAATTGTAAAGCTGTCCTCTCCCTTCATGGAAATCAAGTCAGGTTGCTGTGGCAGTCAAGTCTGTGCTGTGGCAGATACAGCCTTGACCAAGTATAGAGAGCATAGACAAAGTCTGCAGGGATTCATAGCATTCTCAAAACTGTGAAATACTGTGGAATCTATATTCTTTCTTACATGTGTGATTTCTAAGACATTTCTTAGACTTGGATGACATTTTTCTAGTTAAATGCATGTATTACCACTGTATTATTCTGTACTATTCTGTATTATTCTCCTTATTATCTTTAATATATTGCAATGCCAGTGGGGAATATCACTCACAGATAGATGATCTCAATCACTTCCTGTCACTATTCAAAGTTATGCAGAATGTTAGTCTTAGTACAGGTATGAAATTACCTTCATCTCCAATTAGCACCCTAGAGTGCTTTGCTTTGTGGGTAAAGGCTTTGTCCGTATCAGCATTTTGACCCAAAGCAGTTGTATGGTTTTTAGTGATTTTTTTCCTATTTCCCTCAGCCATTTTTATAATTGCTTCAGATGTGAAGTGATTCACACTGTGTAATGAGACTGAAATCACAGGGTGAGAATCCTCCTGGAGGAAACAAAATGCACTAGATATTCTCCAGAGCCAATCTGAAACACAAATATCCAAATCAATGATTAGTCCTTCCCACACTGCAGTAATGTTGACCAAGGAACAAGACATCTGACACAAAACCCTGAAATACTTACAGTGTAGATATAGAAATGTCATCACGAACTGCTCCAATCCTGTGTTCCTCTCCTATTGCACTGCACTGTTTTGCTAATATAAATGCAGCCACAGAGGCAACCAGCTCCCACACCAGCCCCCACACTGGCTGTGCCGAAACCCAATACCTGGTGTTGTGCCGGGTCTACCCACTGTATCCTGTGTCAACCTATTGAGCAGCGGTCAGTGTTCTTGCAGTGGTGAATGCTCTTTGCAGCACGAAAAGCCATCTCCAACTGCCTAGACACTTATTTCTTGTACCTTTTTAACTTTCTTCAAAAATGCTGGTGAAAGGCCAGGCTGACTACAAAGCATCATTGACAGGAATGGATCCAAATAAAACACAGCAGCCTCTCAGAAGTATGTGTTCTCACATAGGTAATAAAATGTCTTTGCTTTTGCAGACGAGAGGGGAATGGATGTGATGCCGACAGACATGCGGGAATTGTGGCCCTGTGAAAATCTCCAGGAGGCAGAGCAGAGCACAAGGGTAAGTTTCCTCTTACTTTGTACTTGTCAGAAATGCGTAGATTCATGTTATTGCTTGGATGTGATGCCTTGTGACAACCAGCAAGTGGTGGGATGGGCCCACTTTTTCACCTCTGAGAAGATCGCAGTGGGAATACTTAGCACAGCAGGTTGAATTGGCATAAATTGTATCTTTTCTCTAAAAATTTATTTGTCTTTTGCATTATCAAATCCTGGTGTAGTGGTTGGTATTGGGAGGATTTTTAGTGAGAGTTTGTAGCTGTTGGAAGGTCTTAAAGAAGTGTCTGCTTTCTTCCTGCCTTGATAGGTAGTTTAGATAGTTAGTGGTCAGCTTGTTTGCAATCAATACATGATGCTTGCACATTAAAATCTTTTACATTAAAATAAAACAATCTTTTAAAACAATAGTCAAAGATTCCATAGATTTCTAAACAGGGACCAACCAATAACTGATCACTTTGAAAAAGACATTTTAAATTTATGCTGTTAGTGAGGAATTTTTCCTTTGACTTCCTTGTTAGTTAAATTTAGCCCCATTACTAACTCTTTTGTTTACAGAAACATGTAGAGATGAAAATGTAGCAAGTTACTACCTTTTCCTGGTCTATTGGTAAAAAGTGTGTGTGAGAAGCTCATATCAGCTCTAGGATTGTAGGGGCCATGCTGAATAACGAATTATACAAAGTAACTGCAAATAATTTTGGTTTAATAAGTAAAATATAACTACCAAATATGTTTTCGAAACTTTTGCTTGTATTTTTTCTTGCTAGTTTCATTTACCATTTAAAGGAGAACCTACAAGCAGGATTTTTCCCAAAATTACATTTTTACTGTCCCCAAAAGGGATTGAATGACAATCTTATTAAAAAAAAAAAAAAGATGGGAGGTAGGGGGAAATCTGTTATTAGTATGAACTGAATAAATGTACTTAGCAATTCAGAACTGGCTAAACTGCACTGAATTTAGTTCTGTTGCCTACCAAAAGAACTACTGCATTTGAAGTCATGTCTATATATGGTAGTAAATCAATATGCTTTTAGGGGTACCATTCACTAAGAATCAAACTTTTGGGAAGTGACTTAGAATACCAACAGGAAAATCAAGGTTAAATTGATACTATAAACAACTCAAAATTAAGCTTTCATGTTATGGTTAAATCAGCTATTGAACTCTTTCTAACTGAAATCAGTCCTTCTTGGAATATGGATTTACACAGGGGTTCCCTTAGACATTTTGCAGTGCTTACTATCTGTAGTCCTCTTAGTACTATATTTTTTGTGGTAGCTTGTGTACTGCAAGCAGGACCTTTATCAGCGCCTAGAAATCTCTGAAGTAGAGTTTATATCCCCCCGATTTCTTCTGACTTGAGTTAACGTCATATTTTAAAAATACGGTGAAAAAAAATCAATGATTATGAAATGCAATTTGTTTTGATATTGAAGTACGTCCATTTTCTGGGAGTATAACAAAACATGAGAACAAAATCTGAAAATCTGACTTAGTAATGTTTTCTCTTTTATTTTTAATATTTATATATTTACTTCTTATTTATTTTGAATAAAGAGGTCTCACATTTTAATAATGACTCCCTTGACTGAAGGAGAAGGCTTAGTGTCAGAGTTCTGTGAAAGGAAGGCTGACTCAGTGCTACCACTGTTGCAGCATGGGCAGAATCCACAGGATATTAGCACAGAGAACTCTGTAGAAAAACAATACCATTCCTACCAGCAGTTTAGAAGACGAAATTGGCCATGGTAAATAATGAAGAGATTAAATTTGCACTGATAATTTGCTAACATATAGCAGAAAAAAAAAATAAAACAATTATCCCCTGTATTGCTAAGCAGTCAAATGCGTAGTGTTATTTTTCATATAAGAAAAATGTCAACTTTAACTCTGAAAAAAAATGTACTCAGATCTAGCTACAATATTTTTTTGTGAAACCAAGAGAAGGCTAATCGAAATCCTTAGACAGAAATTAGCATATTATTTCAATAGTCCACTTATTCCAAGTAGAGACCAAGACCATCATGAATTCCCTCCAACTTTAGCCAAAAACAAGGAGCAAGAAGCTATCCTAAGTTATAGAATCACAGAAGGTTGAGGTTGAAAGGGACATCTGTAGATCATGTAGTCCAACTCCTGCCCAAGCAGGGACACGTAGAGCACATTTTGCAGGACCACAGTCCGATGAGTTTTGAACACGACAGAGGAAAAGACTCTCTGGGCAACTTGCTCCCAGCTCTGTCATCTTCACAGAAAAGAAGTTTTTCCTCATGTTCAGGTGGACCATCCTTTGTTTCAGTTTGTGCCCTTTGCCTCTTACGCTGTCACTGGCCAAATCCAGACTATGCTCTCTATTGCATGGTTCAAGTCAAAGGCAATTGCATAGGTTTTAATAAAATCATGAGAACTCTTTTGTTGGATAATGATAATCATTACCCCTGAATACCCCTGAATACCTCTGAATATTATGAGTACTGAAAGAGGATAAACATATTTAACACTCAATCCAACTCATGAATGAAGTTATATTCTCCATGACAAGAAAGGAAAAATATGGGACTCCTAGAAAGAGGTCATAGAATCATAATAGTTGGAAAAAGTCCTTAAGATTATCAAGCCCAGCTATAAACCTATCACCACCATGACTGCTAAACCATGTGTAACATTCATGTGCTCATGACTAGCCAAGTGAGGCCTGTAACTGAACAAGACAAAATTTATGAATGATCTATGGGTTCTTTTGTTTGATTGATTTTAGGTTCCTTCCTTCCTTTTTTAAGTAGCAAAGTACTTCTTGATCAGCTATAAGGAGGACATCTGCTTAAGATAAGATATTTTCAGCACTCTGAAACACTTAAAAGTAGTCTAGGAAATATTCTCTCTGCACAGTATATACATACCTATGTTGATATACATACATATATGTGTATATAAGCACACATATATATATGAAGCTAGTGAAAATCCATGGTCATCTTTTAAAGTTAAAACTTGCATCCACTCTTCTGTGCTCCTTCAAGCAGTTAGGGACAGAAGAATACTCTTGAAATTCAGATAAATCTGTGTCCAAAGCAAGAAGCAAGTAAGTTTCAGGGAGTAAAACCATTTATCTTTTGTGCCTAAAGCCTTCCACAGTCGGCTGCTGCCAGTTTTAATTGCTATTTTTCACATAACAAATTCTCCTCTCAGTCCCCCTGCCATAACTCACTTCATGCTGAAACCAGTGGAGCTGGGCTACACAGTGGAGAACAGAATCTGTCCTGGTTATGGAACTATATATGAGCATAAAACTAAGTGCTCATTTTCAATTATGCTCCCTGCTAATTACTCTCAAGTAAGCCTTTTAACATGACCGAGGCAGGCAACGTTGGTCAGGGAAGCTAAAGGGCTGTCACTGCTTCAAAGCTACCAGAGCCCTTACATTTGACCTCTGGCTCTGTAATTTTATTTATGTGCCACAGCATGTAAACTGTCAAAACCAAATAACAAGATTGTCATGCTGTGATGCCTGTGCAAAACGAGCTACTTAGCTTCATATCCAAAGACCAATCAAATCACTTGCTAAGACAGTATTTGAGTTAGACATTAAAATTCATAGCAGTTAGGTAGTGCTGAAATGGATTTTCATATAGAGTGCTGTGGTGTTTGTTTTTTTTGGTGGTGGTGATTTTGTTTTTCTCTCTTTTTTTTTTTTTAATTAGCAAGTCTACAATCAGCTTGTAGCCTTATCATCTCATTACAGACTTGTTTTGCATGATTTCATTTCTGATAATCTGAAAATGGCCTGAAGTTTAAGACCTTCACTTATTGCAAACAGAGACAGCACTTCTACTTGGACACAAATCTAGAGTCATTGGGCTCCCTTTCTAATTCAATAAAGTGACACATCTTTAGAAAACTGCAATAATGTTTGAGAAGAAAAAAAACAAGTTCTTTGTCATGAGGCAAACTTCTCTTCATGTTATTCACTTGTCTCTGATTTTCTAAGGACTTTCAAGTAGGTTTAGTTTTCTCACTTAATGATTTCCTATCTTGGTTTCATCCTACAAGCAGATGGCACTTAGTGTTTATGTTTGGGGTTATGTGGCACCTTTACAATGGAAGGAAAAAGCATCCAGTCTTGGATATAGGGAAGGAACGGTGAAATGTCTGTACAAGGCAGCTTGCCTGCTGAAGATCTGTACATTAATGTGTAAAATTTAGGAGATTAAAAGGTATAAGGAATTTGCAGAAGGGCGCAGTAACATTGTAGCAGCATCCATCTGGAAAGGTTATGTGTATGGGAGGATGTCCTTGCTGTTCTTTCAAGTAATGGAGAATTCAGTCTCTGAAGGTTGGAATGGTTCTCCGTATACAAGTAAAAGCAAACATGAGGCAATAATCTAGGAAAAGATGGCCTGACAAAATTTGCATTGCTGTGTTTAATTAGAGTTTAAACTGATGAAAGTATTATATTAGTGTTGCCTGCTTTTTAAATACGTGTGACTTAAGAATGCAAACCTATTGCTGGTGATTGGCATCATTTGTGATTTAGGAAAGTAGAGAATATTTTGAATTCTGATTGAGAGTAGGTCAAACTTCACTGGTATTATTCTTAAGAGATACAGAAATAGCTTTGTTTTTCTTTCACTTTTTTCTCTTTTTTCTTTCTCTGTTGTTTTTTTTTTCATCTTTTGATACTCTTCCCTTCATTCTTTGCTGGTGTGAAGAGTTTTATATAACATCCTTTTTTGTTCATCACATGTTCTAGTATTAGACCATACCGGGACCTTAATCCTTTCAAAATCCACCTGTCTCTCCACATATTCATGATGAGGGTTTCTCCAGATAACAACTACAGTTTCTTCAATGCAACTGTTCTCTCAATTTCTAGTTTTTACCGGAAACTATCCAAAATGTTCCTTCGAAAAACAAAAACAAATAAACAAACAAAAACTCGCCAGCCTGCTGTATCCTTTCTCACTATGCCAAAATCTTTTACAAAGTCTCTGTCCAAGCCAAGTAAGAGCCTCTCAGTTTCCCTTTACACTCAGGCTCTGTTACAAGTCCTAAATCCTACCTGGCACAGTTTCTGCTAAACATTCTTCTCATTTATTTTTTCTACTTTTACGTCAAGCTATCTCTTGCCTCTGCTACAAATGCTCACTGCCTTTGGACTCCCTCTGCTAGGATAACTCCGGCCTGGCATTCCCTGTAAATGAAAGTATCTCTGCTCTTCACTGCTTACTATCACTTTTATCAAGATAAAATCTATCGGCAAAATTAGAAATCAAGGATTTGTTATGTTGATTGAGATGTGCTTGCTAAAGGAAAGTTTGTCTCCAATTCAGATATCTGCAATCTCAGTAAATGCTTCAAACCATCATTCAAAGAACCATGGCATAAAAAATATCACTAGTTCTCTCTCTTACATTACTGCTTTGATGATTAATGGCAATAAAGTATTTCTCTTCTATTTTCTTTGTATAATTGGAATTTATACTTACATTTACTCTCCAGATGAATAATAATTGCTTTACATTGTGTTTGGGTGATTATATGTAAAAGATTAAACATTTTTGCTCTTAGTATTTTGTCAACGAGCAACCCAAACAGTTTTATTAACTCTAGAGAACTGGCTTTTAGTTACAGAGCCTAATGTATTTAAGCAGGACAACATTGCTTTATTCTCCATAGACAACTTCCTTCTTTGTCTTGTCATTTTTATTATTATAATGGTTCTGAATAAAACTGTGCATCTGTGCCTCAGGAAGAACTTAATCCAAAGCTCATTGAATACTTTTGAAGAGCCTCCATTGGGCTTTGGATCAAGCTCTTTAGTACACAGACAAATGCTCTTTGTTAGAGTATATTCTTCAAGCATTGTACAGAAAAGATACAGAGGTCCCCTACTTCTAAAATCGTAATTGCTCTTTAAATCTTTTTTGCTATGCTTATTTAGTTGGAGGAACAATGTGCAACTGTATGTCATTTTTGAAATACTGCAGTCTGTGATTATCTTGCCTCATCAATCAATATAAATGTTTAGAATGTATTGCTGTGGCAAGATGTAGCTGTATATTTATATCACCTCCCTATGCATGTGATAATTCACAAAATATATAAAGAAATACACTCCCTGCCCCCTGAGGATGTTCAGGCCCTATGAGGCAACCTGGACAAGGGCAAGACATCTTTCAGGACTGTCTTATATTGACGTTATTGATGAAGCAGACTTGAAAGGAGGATTTGTTGAATAAAGAGCAATACTACTGAATGGGTTTTTTTCTTGTACTCAGAAAAAGAAACAGGATGAAAAGGGACACAAAGCCCACAGTAGGGGAAAGAAGCTGAGGCTATTAGAGAAGAGACTACAAAGGGGCCAAAGCAAGACAGGAGTAATCAAAGCAGAAACGCTAGCTATGGTAAGACTATAAAGAGGTTTAAAGGAGACCTTGCAGCTCCAGATTTGCACTGTCTGCATTTTCCACAAGAAGGAAGGGCAATGAGTCAGACATGCAATAAGTAGCATCCCTGTGATCTGCAATAAAAATCTTCCTCTCTTTCTCTCTTACAACATCACAGGTGCTGAGGTTCTTTTTTGGTTTGGTTTGGTTTGGTTTGTTTTTTTGCTTTCTGGTGAAGGGGAGATAATAGTAGCATTTCCCTCTGAACTAAAGAAAACATTTTACCAGTGAAACTTAACTGCTTTTACAACTGCAGAACAGAGAAACTTTTTCACGTGGGTGTAGATTAAGCAGACGCTACTGGGAATAACTGCTCTGACAGAACTGCTCGCAGTAAAAAGCACTACTATGTGTAAGTGCTGGCAGGACTATGCATGCAGTTTGTAAGCTAATGATGACTAAAACAATTTGCAGAGCCAATACTAAAGCATTACTCATTCAAGGAGCCACATTTAAGTCAATGAGATTACTCATGTAGCTAGCTCCCGATAGAAATCTTGCCAAGCTATTTTACCACAAAATAGATATGTGTAAATCAGCCTTTTAGTCAGCTGAATAACTTCAGAAGTTACTTTTTTGGTTCTTATTTCCTTAGGACTTTCAGTCCCTAACCATGGCCAAGGTCTTGTTATAGTCTGTGAACACCCACTGACAGCCAGTCACCATCCAAAAATTCATACAACACATGCGGACAAATAAGGGAAAGCGTCTTGCTCTCAGCCACATCACAGGTCAGCAGCAGCACCAGGAATAGGACAGGAATCTCCTGTCAGTGCCCAACTGGCAGCTCTCCGCCTCTGTAATATTCAACATTTCATCCCTGTGCTGAATATAAAGCATTTGTGAATGTGACCTCCACATTTCCCACAGCTCTTCTGCTAACCAACTGATGGATCGCCGCATTCATTAGAGTTTTATGAAATGCACAGAGAATACACAGAAGTTCCATTTTCATCTCATATACACATTACCACAAAACGGTGCACTCCTTCATTCAGCTTATCTGCATGTTATACTGCAGTCAGAGAAATAACCAGAAGCACAAGGAAAGAGAATCTAATCTCAACAATTCTGACAGCTAATTTAAGATACTCTAAAATCTGCATCTCAAGCAAATCTCATTTCTCATCCTCAGTGAAATTCAGTGTGGAGGCTATCAAATCAGGCATCACCTTTCAGGACTGCATTTCACTTTATAAATGTTATGAAGATGCCTGCCATATCCAGCATCATTATAACAGAATTTTCCCTTCTTTATTCTGCACTCCTCTTGGCTTCATTAGGAGTTTCTTAGAGAGCAAGAACAGCTTACTGGGCCATAAAACAATGATACTGGAAGAATTTCTTCCTTATCAGAAAATATATCCCACTTGATTTGTTCTCCATTTGAAAGTTAATTGCATAAGAACAGAAAATCTGCCTCATTGAAACTGGACATGGTATACTGACAAAGTCCCAAAGCAAAGGTTAAAGAACTTCTTAACCTACTAGATAAAGCAGCAGCAGCAGGTGGAGATCCCCTTTCTCCCCATCATTTCTTGCCAACACCTTTATCTCTCATTTTCTTCTCTATAGCTCCCACTCCTGAGTCTCATTGTGCCTTCTTTTCACTTTCCCAGCAGCAGGCACTCTTTGTTTCTCATTTGGTGAGATGACTCTGTTCCTCTTGTACCCACTGAAGAGCACACATCTGTATAGAGGCAGATTGTAAACTAGGTCAGTTTACAATGTGGCAGGAAAAAAAAGTAGAAATAAGCACCTTTTGAACCATAATAAGGTTTCACAACAGTATGTGGCCCAGTTGTCAGAAAGGGTGACCATCTGTAGTTCCTACTGACTTGCATGGGTGGCCAGTGCACCTGGAATCAAAGTTGGTCCTCAGGGTTCACCTTCCTCAAAATGGTCTAACTCAGCTAATCCTGGTCTAAGTTCAGCCATAGTCGGGAAAACACTGGAAGTTTTGCAGTCCCCTCAAAGCAATACAGCATGTAAGCCAAAGTTCAGATACTCCATAGCACTTCCTTGAGCTTTCCCAGGGGCATCATCCTCTTCCCAGAAGCCCTATTAGTCATATTTTCCTACATGTTCAGCACAATCTTGGGAGCTGGACAGTTGTTGAGAGTTAAAACAAGGTGATCTAGATGATAACAGATTTCAGTTCACAGAAGAGAGATAGACAAGAAACCACCATTTGATACTAAAAATAACTACTCTATTTGACAAATATAATCTGGTAATCTGGTTGATTTTCATGACATTAATTTAACTCCTCCTTTCATGACAATATTGATGAATTGTGCTATTCATTATCTATGCAAACATAATTTAATTTCGAAATTAAGGGAGGCTGCACTCTGGCAATGATTAATTCCTACTTCCCTCTACCTGAAGCTGCCTGAAACACTGTAAACAATTCACATTAACAAAATACATATTTTAAACAAAACTTCGTAAAGACATAACTTTGTTCTGCTTGTTAAAAAGCAGTTGTTAAAGTTGTTAAAAAATGCAAATTAGAAGCAAAAGGCAAAACTCATTAAAATATACATGATGAAATAGCACCTGACTTACTCTGACTCCCTAGTCATCTTCTAGCTAATTAATACTAAGTAAACTCATCCTTGCCATAAGGAAAAAAAATCAAAATTAAGACATATCATTTGGGATATTGCTTTATCTAATGAAACAAAATCAGGGTTGCAGTCACATAGCTTAGCCCAGTTTAATATAAGGCAGAAGAAGAGCAAAAAATAGCGGTGGCAAGGAAAGGGCAGGGGATGGGAACGCAGGAAACACTACAAAGAGGAGCTCTGAAGTAAGCTCCCCCTTTAGCAATGTAGCATCTTTGACCGCTATGAATGTCACTGTTTTTTTTCTTTAGTGCAGTATTGCCAGTTTCCAAACCTTAAGGCCTTTAAAAAGCATGTGGCTGGACTATGCTTATTTTAATTATGCTCTTAAAGGCTGAAGGCAGTCCTTTTCCTGCTGCTGAAGTTTTCCACAATTGAGACTAAAATTTGCCTCCCCTCTCCTTCTCCCTCCGTCCTGTATCTCAGCTCAGTTTACTAGGTTTTGAGCAACTAGAGTATTTAAACTGGAGTTTAAAAAAACTCACTAGATGTGCTCGGCCCTGTAAATTTATGATGTGTCCCAAGAAGAGACAATGCCAATGCTCCTTTCCCTCTTGGCATCCCCACTTGGCCACGTGGATCAAATACCCTGCTATGGGGCCATGTGCTCTTGCACCCGTGCATGGCACTGCACATCAAAAACATACATAGTAAAGCACGGCAGTCCCTGACCTGGAGAATTTGCAGCAAGGTATGAAAGAAAAAACAGATGGTTATGGGCATATAGTATAGCAAGTGGTCCCCAGGACAAGGACTTGCTATCTGTATCACACTCTGAGCTTTAAAACACATACATTCCATAAGAGAGTCTTGACTGTGTATGCTTAATTACCATCATTCTTTTTGCTAACCTTTCCAGCACCAGATTATGGTGAATGCCTCCATTTCTTTATACGTCCATATATTAGCTTTTATGACTAGCCATCAGGTAGCACATGCCTCTGTCCTCGCGATCCAACCGAATGATGCCATATTCCCAACAGCAGCATGTTTCAAACCACAGCACTTGAAAACGTGAAGGTGGCAAACGTGACACCACACTCCAGGAAAGGCTCCCGAGGACTAGCAGCTTGTAAACTTCATGCCTGTACTGTGCAAATACAGACATGATAATTGGGTTAGAACCAAAGGACACACGGATTAATGCAATCTGGGAAAAGTCAACACCGCTTCTGTCAGGAGAAGCCTTGCCTTAAACAAACCTCTCAGAGGTCCCTGAAAGGGTCAGCAAAAATCCCTACCCAAGGTGATCTAATTTCCATATCAGACTGGATTTCTAAAAGACTCCTGACAATGCCCCTCACCAAAGGCTTTAAAGGAGACTAAGCAGCAATAGCGTAAGAGGAAAAGTCATGACATGGGGAAATTAATAGTTAAAAGATAAGCACAAAAGTGTGGAAATAAATGATCAGTTCCTGCAATGGAGGGAGATCCCTTATGGAGTTCTGCAAAGGTCTGGAGCCTCTGCTGCTCAATGAGTGTATCCATATGTGTCCTGGGAAAACACTGAAATGGAAGGTTTCTGATGGTATTAATTTGCTCTCATTAATAATATGAAGAAAGACTGTAAAGAACTACACAAGGACATTATTAGGATGCTTTGGCAATAAATGAAATTCTGTGTAAATAAATGGGAAATGATAAACATGAAGAAAACAATCCTGAATCACATTTAAAAGTATGGGCTGTGGCCCAGCCATCACAGTCCAAGAATTAAATCTTAGGGTTATGAAGGGTATTTCCGAAAAACATGATCTTCATGCTCAAAAATTCTCATAAAATATTAAAATTTATTAAGAAAAAAATCACTGTTTTGCCATTGTGTGACCCCATGGTTTACCCTTGCATACAATACTGCATGGCAGGATCTATCTGAAGAGGTCAAGTGGGCACCAGGGATGATCCAGAGTAGAGTGGCATCTGGACAAAGTCTCACAGCCCTTCACATAGGAGAAAGAATTATGTAAAAGGACTGTGATCGAGGTCTACAAATCATGAGCAAGAAGGGAAGGCTGCGAGCTGCTCATGATCTCCAGCACAAGAAGTAAGGAGATAATTAAGTGGTTTTTTTTTGTTGTTTTTTTTTTTTTTTTAAAGAGAGAGAAAAAAAGAGAGAGGTTCTTCACATCAGTAGAGGCAAACCCGTGGGAACACTTGCTCAAGTCTACTGTGGAAGATGCAAGTACATACAGAATCAATGTGATTCAGATTAAGTTCATGGAAGCACAAGAGAAAGAAGAGAGGGAAAGAGAGGGGAGGAGAGA
>JAUBOD010000162.1:255811-274956 GCA_032353885.1 Nothura maculosa
AGAAAGAAAGAAAGAAAGAAAGAAAGAAAGAAAGAAAGAAAGAAAGAAAGAAAGAAAGAAAGAAAGAAAGAAAGAACCCAGAAATAGGGAGAGAAAGAGAGAAAGAAAATGACCGAACTGCACTGCTAAACAAACAAATAACTCGCACGCGCCCCCAGCCCCAGCGAGGGAACCCGTCCCCCCCCGTCCCCTTCTCCCCGCCCACGGAGGGCGCAGCGCGGCGGGGGAGCGCAGGGAGCTCTGGGGGGTGTCAGGCCGGGCCCCCCCGGCGGCACCGCAGCCGTAACAGGAGAGGCCGCGCGGGCTCCGTAACCCGAGCGCGCTGCGCCGCGCAGGGGAGGGGGGGCTCGTCCCGCCGGGCGCGCGGAGCCTCCGCGCGGGGCGCAGCGCCCCGGGACGGGACGGGACGGGATGGACGGGGCGGGGCCGGGCGGGCGCGGCGGCTTCGCCCCCCTCTGCGCGTCGGCGAAGGGGGCGGGCAGGGAGTGGAAAGGGGAGGAGGAGGAGGAAGGGGGCCCTCGACGTGCCAGGCTGCGCGCGGAGCGAGCGGCGCACGCTGCGCGCCGGAGGAGCGGGCGGCTTTCGGAGAGGTACCTGGTGCGCGGCGTGTGGGGCTGTGTGTGGTGTGTATGGTGTTGTGTTGTGTTGTGTGTGATGGTGTGTGTGGTGGTGGTGTGTGTGGTGCTATGTGTGGTGGTGTTGTGTGTGGTGCTGGTGGTGTGTGTGGTGCTGTTACGTGTGGCGGGGGGCGCAGGGGGCTGCGGCTCGTTGTGCCGCCCCCGGCAGGCTCCTGGAGGCGGGCGGAGGGAGGCAAGGTGAAAATGCGCCCGGGGGAGCGCGCACGGGGGATGGGGACGGCAGGGAGGGCGTGCGGGGAGGGGAGGATGGAGAAAGGCGAGCGGGGAAGCCGAGCCGGGGACGTGGAATCGCAGCGGAGGGGAGACGAGAAGGCAAGGAGCGAAGGTAGAAATACGCGGGGAAGAAGGGCAAATGCGAGGAGGAGAAGGAGAAATTCAAGGGGGAAGGAAGAAATGTAAGGAGGAGAATGGGAAGATGCAAGAAGGGAGATGGAAATGCGAGAAGAAGAGGGGAAAAATGCGAGGAGGGGAGAGAGAAATTCAAGGAGGAGAGGCAAGGAAGGGAGAGGAAAATGCCAGGCGGGAGATAGAAATGCCAGCAGGGAAGGGGCCGGCACCCCATGGGGAGGATGGAGCGGGGGTCCTGCCCGTCCCTCGCGAGGTGTCGGCGCCCCGGGGGTCCCATTGCGGAGCGATGGGATCGAGTGGGGAGCGCGGGGGGCAACGGGGCCGGGGGAGCCCCGGCCGCGTGTCGGGGCTGTGGACACGGCGGGTTGCACGGAGGGGCTCGGTGCATCCTGAGAAACCTGTGACGCAATTATTTTTTAATCAGCATTTTTCTTATTGCTATCTCTTTCTCTCTCTCTTTTTTTTTTCCCCTGGACTTTCCCTTTTCCCTCGTCTTTGTTCCAAGTCTTTCTATTTTTAGGCCACTCTGGCATAGCAGAGCACTAGTTTTAAATATTTCATTTATTCCTTATTTGTTTTCCACTTAGGACCACTGCAGTATAAACTTCTCAGATGTTGTCTCTTGCTAAAATGCTCCTGAGATTATTGCTAAGGTGGACACTTAGACAGCTACTGTGGAAACAAATGTTTGAGGACTGATGTCATTAATCATTACCCATAAAAAAGCAGTCATAATATTGAACTTTGTTTTTTATCTTCAAATGAATCACATATCAGCCCCCAGAAGACATACATTAGGGCAGCAAGTGCCTGACTAGTGTTAGAAAAGGTAGAATAGATCTCCCAGTTGTGATTGTAATAAAGAAAGAAACATGTTTTATTTTGAGCTGTGATTAACAGTTCGGCATTGTAATGATATCCTCTGATTCTAGCACTGTCTCATAGCTCTGGTATGTCAATTGGTATTCATGCTGTGTAAGTGTTTTGCAGAGGTTTTCTATCTGAAAGGGATTTATTTCACTTTCACAATTACATTTCTGGTTTGACTAGCCTTAGGACCCCATCTAGGTATACATCAGTACTTGTGGTATTACATGACTTTTTTGTTTCCTAAGGACTGCAAATTACATATATTTCATATATTGTTATATCATAGTTTTTATGTCCCTGCACACACCAGAGAATGAAGTTAGACTGAAATTAAAGTATATCTGAAAAGATATCTGAATGAGTTTTATTCAGTTTATTTTTATTTTATAACTGAATGCAAGCACATTTGCTTCCCTTGATAACCTCTGCCATTCTTCTTTTTCTTCACAAATTTAAAATAGTACATACAGATGTTGTTTGTAGGTAATTGGTAGATTGTTTTTCATGTTAACTTTCAAATGCCTTTCCAATGTTTTATAAGTCCTAGGTGAACTCTTAAGCAAATTAAGCCATATTTATAGGTGTCTTTTAACTGCGCTTAAGTAGTAGCTTTTTTGATATCTGATAGTTACTTTCCTTCTGAGTCAATGAGTAACTTTAGTACTGAGAGATTTGTGTATATGTTTCTGTTTATGTTATTCAAAATTCCCATTGACTTCAGCAAGAGTTTTGCCTCAGAGAAGAATGTCATATGCCTTATAGCATGAGCAGTATATCCTGAGCAATTCAGTGTAGAGTGGCCATGGGATAACCTAATTCATGTCTAATTTGACTTGTCTAAACTGCAGAGCTCAGTTTTGCCACTGGAAACACCTGCTGATTTAGTGGGTGCATGGGTACTGTATTTATGGCAAGACATGAAGTGCTACACAATGAGACATCTGGAATGATCTCCATTATTTCCATTCACACTGTGATTTTCTCTTGTCAACACAGTGCAATACTGTTTCTCCAATAGGCAGTTCCGACTTCAACTGACCAGCAATTAGTCCATTTGCAGTAGTAGTATAAACAATTTTAGACTGCCAGAATTTTCTTTTTCGCTCAGGGAAATAATAATAATAATAAAAACAGATGTTGGCAATTGTTTTTCTTCCAGCAATCTTGTGATGAATAGGATCTCTTTGTTTTTTGTGTGCAAGGGATGTTTAATTATGTGGACCTGATTTTATATTCTGTGCTATTTGTGTACAATTTTCCATTGCCCATGTCCAGTTTCTGTCCTACAACCATACCCTCCATGGACCACACTCCCTTTTGAAAGGGAGCAAAATCTGTTTCTCCTTGAGTGTGATAGAAGCTATTGTACCAGAGCAGAGGTAATAGTTTTCCCCAGCCTATGTTCTCAACCAGGACCACAAACCCTCAGAAGGAGGTGCAGGACTCTGCAAATTTGGAGTTGTTTTCCTTTCTTCCTGGGAAAGATGCTTGGTTATCCTTTAACTCATGCCAAGTTGTCAATGTTCTGAGCTAGTATCTGAGCAGATGCCCAGTTTAGTTTTCCATTCTTCAGGTATGGGACCAGTTTGGGTCTTATCCTAGGTTCTCATTTCTTCCCTGGTTGAAGGTGAGACAGGTAGATAACAGGGTTTTTCAGCCTTACTAGTAGAGGTTTGCTTGTGTTGAGCTGTGTGCTGTGGAACAGGGTTCACATTGATGGGACAGTAGCTCCTAGAGTCTGAGCTCTGCCATTTACAGATGATTTTTCATGTTTATTTACATGCCAAAAGTTAATGGAACTGTCCTAGCCAAAATCAGGGCTCAGCCTTCATTGCAGAGAAGTCCCTTCCTGTACCACCGCCTGCTGGCAGCAAGTCTGATGAAGCGTGTATAGGTAGTCTTGGTACTGCATTATGTGAGCACAGAAGCTGACCTGCTGACTTACGACACTCCCACTTATCTGAGTATTGATTTGTCCTATAAAAATCTGTTCTTTAATTGAGTTCTGACCTGGACCAGTAGAGCACAGCTCTATAAAAATAAGTTTAATTATGGAATATAACAGTAGCACTGAATGAATGCCAGCAAATGCAGTTGTGTCTCTAATCTACATAATTTTTGTTTAGTCTATGCCAAAATGGTAGATATTTTTTTCTGCCTGTGCCCACTCTAAGTTATGTCTGCAGAAATAATTTTAAAATAAGGATGTGTTTGTCACCTGACTTTCCTCTGTATCATTTGGGTAAATTAGTATTCCACATCAGTTTATTTCATCCTAGTAAAGGATGGATTGCTAATTACTTGTGGCAAGACAAATGCAGCTGGGCAAAGTTCAGAGTCTTCTAAACTATAAAGAGATAATATTGACAAATAGGCACCAGTTACAGAAAATGTGTGCTGTCCTACCTGGGATTTTTCTGCTAATTTAGATTATACTTCAGAGTACATGAAATAAAGGGGGAAATTGAAGAACAGTTCTGCAGTTAAGTCATTTCCGAGGATGTAAACCTTGCATTTTTGCACTACCGAGGGTAGTTTTCTTTTTCTCAGCCATCTGAAAATTGGATGTCTTGTTCGTGTTGATTCTGTCAAATCCACCATGGTTCAAGAACAGTGGTAGGTGGTTCCAGTGCATGTCATCTACTATAGCTGAGATTGGGATGATTTTTAAATGTCTTAACAGTAACCTGTTTTTATAGCCCTCAAGGTTGACCATAAGAATTCAGGAGTTGGCATCTCTGGACTTTTGTAACTCTGTTCTCTATAATCAAGTGAGAATCATGATAAATCAGTATGGAATTGTGTGTGGAGCTGTAAAAAAGATGCATTGTTTGTGGTAAGGTACTGGGTTTACTAGAGAAAGAAGTACTGTGCCTTGAGAGTCATTCTTCAAAAAAGTGATAGAAATGCTTAAGAAAAATAGGGCTCAGTTGTTACATTGGTTGATGTACTTTCATGTAATATGCTGCAAAAATAGGAATTTTCCCTAGGTATTGTTTAACAGAGAGAATGTTTTCTTTAGTCCCTTATTAATAAGAGAGAAAAACAAAAATGCACTTAAATTGCAGCAAATTTCCTTCAAATCTTTTAAATAACTCTTCAGAGTGTGAGAAAAAGTTGCCTTGAAAGACCTATGTAGCTCTTGGGAAAAGTTGTTGTATGCTACTGAGTAATGAAAGTGTGCTCTGTTCCTGTGGAAATTTTCTTTCAATTTCTTTTTCTAATGACTAAAGATGGATCTTCATTCAGTGAAGAACAATGCTTTCAAGGATTGGATTTTTTTTTCTAGAATTATTTGATAATTATACTGATTCATGTGGCTCTTAGAGCCACAATTAGAGAAAAGTTTCCATTTTCTCTATTTTTTGTGTTAAAAAACAGTAAAAAAAGCAGAAAATGTGTTTGATTTATAGCAGTGATGTGTGCTTCACAAGTGGGTGTTATCCATGTTTTACAATATTTTTTCTACATATTTGTATTGCTTTATGTAGCATCTGATTATATGTTTCTGTACATGAAACAGGAACTCCGATTAAGGACATAGTGATGTAGCGGGCCTAATACTGCCAGTTAAAGGTGGCTTAAATCTGCATAGGTTACTCCCTGTGTAGGAACTGAAGCTTAATACCTGAAGTAGTGTGAGGAATAATTTTCTTCCTGAGCAGAGTCAGTTCATCTTCACACTGGGAACAAGACTGCAGGATTTAAACGTAACAGGAACAAACAGGTCTGAGTTTGTGTACAAATGTATACAGAGGTATACATTGCTTCCCTCAGGAATTGATTTCGGACATCAGCTGTGTTGTGTTTTATCCAGTAATTCCAAGAATTCACATGGTCATGTTGTGCCTCGTAACTCTGGAATAGCAGCAGTAACATTAAGTTTGATTTGTCTTATCATTATTTTTTTTTTAAACTCCTGATGCTATGGAGAAAAATAGAGATTTATCTGTGTACACACTTGACTTGCCCTGTTTCTTAGGGCAATTTTAGTATTGCCAATTTAGAATAATTTCCGCCAGTTTGCTAATATGCAGCCCTTATCTGTCTTTCTTAAAAACTTCACTTTTATTCTGTTTTTTGTTAACTCTTCCTTGACAAGCTTCAGGAACATATGACACTTGAAATAAGTGCCATCTGAAATGCACACTTGCATTAGCATTTTGTCCTAAATCCCACTGTCAAACTAATAACATGCATAGTAAGTAATGAGTAACCTTTTAATAAAAGTTGGGGGGAAGGTTCTTCAGGAAAGAAGAGATTAATTCGGTCAAAAAAATAAGTGTACTTTGGCCAGTAGCTTTGTACAACCTTTTTTTTTTCCTCCTTTTTGGAGTTTATTAAAATTTATCATGAGGCTCCTATATTTTTAATAACATGTGAAGATGGTCTGATTTATTTTTAAATGCTATTCTATCACCTTTTCTTGTAAATAGGTCATTTTATTTCCCATTTTAGAGTTCTCCATTAGCTGTTACCCTGCCCCAAGAGTAAGCATAAGAAAAAGGGTTTTGCTTATAGTACCCTTGAGAGTTCACACATTGGTCTGGAAACTAATATCAATAAATCCATGGAGTCACTTAACCTGATTTTGGAGCAGGTGAAGTGCTTGCAAAGTGAGGGGCCCATTGGGCTGTGTGTCACAGTTTGAAGTCCCAGCTCTTTGTGTGTTTTCTAAATTGAGCTTTATTGGCAGGGCTTGTATTCTCTGAGGAGGGCAAGAAGTCCCAAGAAAGGTCTGCAACTGCTTGCAGGAAGATGAGATGTGTGAAGAGGAAACTTAACAACAAAAGTTCAAGCCTATTTTCAGTTCTCAGTGTTCCTGTTTCCGAGTGGCATTTCACATGGTTATGGCCCATGACTGGGGCACCGCTGGACAAACTTTATTGCTTTCAGTAGAGCAGCGCCTTGCCTGTGTTTAGCAGTAGTAGGTCTTCCTAAATGCCTACTCCTCTTTTATGCCTTCATTAGAAAGGTGAAAAAAAAAAAAAAAACCAGAAAGGGCAAACTCATGACCTGATTGCCTTTTTTTTAATTTGATGGTACGTTATAAATATTCAAACTATTTAAGATATGTCTGTATTTTTCTGTTGTGAGTGGAATGAATATACTGAATATATCAAAATTGACTTAGAACATTCTTCCAGAAAAAGTGTAAAACTCTTCCATTTTAGCTGCTAGGAGACTGAGTTTGTTCCTGCATTGATTTCATACTGCCAGCCTCTAAGTTCCTTCATGTAATTATATTTTTGACCTGCCTGTATTTTATAGTTAGAGTATTCAGAGTAACAGTATTCATTTGTACTCACTACCCAGTTCTTGATTTTGTTTAATTTAGAAATGACAAACAAAGATATATTAGCCTTCTTCACACATCTTTTTGCCAGTGTAAGATTGCTTTTCTGTATGATTTCTGAATTGGTGAGAGTCTCCTCTTAATCCCTGGCAAACAGCTTCTCTGAGACAGCAAAGCAATAGGCAAACTTTTAGGGAATTTTGGTAATTTATTTTGTTCTACCTGATATTCTTTGAAGAAGGCATTTCAGACGAAAGATAGGCACTTTCTCTGATTTTTTTTTTTCAGCTCAGGTCTTTGCACAGTGCCTTTTTGGAGACCCATGCTCATGCTCAGCATCCCATTGAGACTCATAATCCCTCATGTCTTTTGTGGTTCCTGGGCTAAGATATTTGAGGAGGTCTGTAAGGCCCAGATATATTGTATAAAACATGTTTATCAGCTTGGTTAATGAAGATAGACATGACATGGTGCAGCAGATCAGGACAACTACATATTGCCAAAGATTTCTAATGAACATTTCTAACTTAAAAATGTCATAATTAATTGACAGCTTTGATTGGAGTACACAATGATTTGTTAACTTTTTTGAAAATCTTTACCAATCGGTTCATTCAAAGCTATCAGTGGGGTGCTCAGTGAGTTAAGAGATTTCTAGGAGGGTTAGGCTTAGGGGCGAGAAATTTCACATTTGGAGGTGTAATTAGAAAGTTGCCGACAGCCTCTAGCATATTTACCATGTCCTAGAACCAGTTGCTGAAGCTGTTACGAGGTAAGAGGGACTTTACAGAATTTAGCTTTGAGGAACATTTTTTTCCATAGATGTTTTGTGGATTTATTTGAATCAGGTAAATATATGAGAATGAGGGTTGCCACGGTTTGTTACATAAAGCAGTCTTTTAGAGTTAGCTGAAAAGTGATGGTGTTCAGTAGGTTTATTGATTGTTTCTTTTGTTCAGTTTTCATTTCAGCTCAAATCTTTTTTTTTCCTTTTTTTCCTTTTTTTTTTTTTTTTTTGGTCACAGATTCCTTCTACTCGGAATAAACTGTATTTAAGTTATTTTGCTTCTCCATTCCCCTGGCCTTCCCATAATACAGAGGTTACGTTTATATAAGATCAAGTGATTTGAGAGGAAAATGTCTTTGTTCTTCTCTGCTTCTCGTGGGATATGTGGGAAACCCAGAAGTTCAGCTTTCGGACGTTCCTTGCCTACTGTTCTTGTTGACTCTGGCAAGTTAGTATATCCTGCTGACCTGGAGAAAGGACATAACATCTCTGCAAGTTGCTGGGTAGGGTTTATGTGAAGCCATGTTCTGCTGGAACCCTCTTTTCTTTCCCTTAAGACAAGGATGATAGGACTGTTCTCTGTACACTCCAAGACTTCAGATTATCACAGCTTTAGTGAAGAGAAGTCAAGCTAAGTCAACAGTGTGTTTTCTTAACAGTGTGAGCTTTCAAAAAAGGAGGACTTTCCCAGATAGCCTGGGAAGACATTGCAAATTCAGCACAAATTGCCTGTCATGCAAATCAGTAAGCAGACTTCATAGATTTTTAAAGCATACCTTTGCACATGACTATGGGATATTTCCATGTTCCTACAGAAGAGAAAATAAAACTAGGATGCTGAGAGTGCAGATGTTACGAGTGCATCTCTCATTGTAGTGTTAGGTCCTAGAATAACAACACAGAGGAAAACAAACAAGTATGTTAAAAAGTTTCTTGTGATGCCAACAAGCCCATTCTTTGGAAAAAAAAAAAAAAGAAAATTGAGTGGTGAGTATGGAAGCAGACAGTGACTTATATCAGTGCTCATTTAGACAAGAGCCAGATGGTGTTTAAAGTCATAGTCATGTTGCATCGGCAGGAGTATTAATCTGCAGAGGATGCAGAGATAGAGATCATCGATCATGCAATGGATGCAAAGTAATCTTTAATCATGTTGGGAATCTGAGGTAATTAAAAATAATTTAAAAATCTTCTCTGAATGCAATAATACATGTCCCCTTGTTCTCATCATAACTTTGAGACATCCTGACAACGCTCATGCCAAGGTATGTGGTCTCCAGAGAACTGCAGGGTCAGGCTCAGGATATGCCTCCCTCTCAGTTTCTCCAAAGGGGCACATCCTTCAATGCTTCATCTGTTATAGACACGTGTCCACAGAAAAAGCATACGGCATACAATTGCAAGTCTCTGCTTCTCCCCTCTCCCTCTGAGAGAACTCGTGTCCTCCAAGCCCTGGTATAGCTGTTCATACAGCTGGTAGAGGCATGGGGGAGATGAGCTTTACACGTGCAGGTACCAGAAGGTTTAGTTACCTCTGCCAGGTACTCTGTACTATAGCAGCAATTCAGTAACTGCAGACATGGATTGGAGTTGAGTCCTGCCCATACATTCATGCTTTGCCTTTTGGAACTAATGTTCCTGCAGCATCAGCTGCCTGTCAGAGTGTTTCTGCATCAGGTAATGAGTCATGCCATTTAAATCTTCACTCCAGCTTGTGGCTCTAATGAATACTTTAATTTCCTTGGAAGACAAAGAGGAGTGGGGAAACAAAAAGGCAGGGCTGATGGTTCTTATTGTGGCAAATGTATATTGGAAATAGGATATATGAATTTTAAAAATAAAAAAGACAACCTACTTTAATGGCAGGAGGATATCATTTTTGTTATGCATGGTGCCATGATTTTGTAGGTTCATTGACAGTTTCATTCTCTGAGGAAGTTTTGAAGCACTCCAGTATTGGATGAAATGCACTGAGCAGGGTGAAAGACTCCAGACTTCTCAGGCTGCTTCCCATGGTAAACACCTTGAGCATTTTAAGTAACTGGGCAGGGTGGAAACACTCCTGCTGCTGTGTTGCATTTCATGTTTAAGATTGGAGCCTAGAAGAGGTGGGTAGCTTTCAGATGATGCAATGTATTTTAGATATGCCCTGGATCAGTATTGAAAATTTGCCTTTTTAATAAATTCAGAACTTTGAATCAAGCATCAGCTTGGTAGTACATGAAATATCACATCATGTAGAGAAAGAGCATACAAGATAGATGTGTTTGATTGCAATGGGAGTGACTAGGCAAAGGGCTGCAAAATATCTCTTGTCATTACCCCTCAATGGAGTAGAGGAGATCAGAGGCTCCATCTGGTAGTTCTGGGACTTCAGTGACCACTCTACTAAAGAAGCTGTTATACTCTGTAGGCCTGCCACAGAAATAGATATTGCCAGGATTCAGGAAATAAATAAGGCAATTTCACTTCCATAATCTCTTAAACCTCATCTACTCGAAGTGTGTTTACTTGTATTATGTGAGCTTGATCTGGAGCTTGTTGTAGATGATGCGGATTTTTCCACTGAGAAAATGTCTTCCCTTACAAGGAGCTCTAAGGAATGAGTGAAGCCCTTTATGTGTACCGTCAGCCTCAATTCTAAGAAGTTTTTGCTCAGAATATGCAATTTTTGTTTGATTCTTTAACATTTCAGGACACTCCCTCAGCTGATGAGTTTAAAATATAATAAAAAGCATTCAGCATTCTCTCTTGCAGAGATCAGAAGAGTCTAAAGGAATGTTTTGTGTGGCGCTTTTGTTGTTTTCACTGTACCATTCCCGGAAAGACTCATTTAAAAACTTTCCTCCTCCAGCAAACCAGACACCTGAAACCCAAGCCTGAGCATTCTGGTGACCAGTAATGTCAATGGTATGCTTTGGCTAGGGAACACGTGAAGATTTTTCTCCCTGATGACAAACACAAACGAACAAACAAACCCAGTCAATTTCCTTATGAGTATTTCCCTTGTGGTCTGTGATGGTGTTGCCCAAGTACAACTCCTGGCTTGTTGCAAAGATATCAATTTCCATTCTGGGCATGGTCTCCCTTTCCTTCCTGAACAAAATATGTGTGCAGAGTCTCCTCTTCTGTAGGGCAGTCTGTCACCTCCCTCAGCATCTAAACTATTTCTTGTCCTGCAGCCACCTTTAAACTTTCCTGATTCTGCTATTTTATGACTCTGTCTTTGAAGTGCTTAGTGACATCAGGTCTGAAGAGCCTAAACAAGAATAAAGTGTACCATATCCAGAGACCCTACAGGCTCTTCTCACTTGCTGATCCATGTGAGGCTGAAATTTGACCCATTTTGTTCAGGGAGGTGCTCGGATGTTCACTTGAAAGTGGAAGTTTCTTGCTTGCATAAAGCTAGCTTGTGAAAAGGAGTGACACAGTCTGTGATGGGAGCAGTAGGGCAACCTGTAAGACTTTTTTTATATGTTTCCATCCATAACAGCTCCCCAAATTGTAATATAATTCAGGAGGATCACAATAGCACTGAAAAACAGAGGTGTATGTAATAACTGCAACTAGTTTAAAAGTGAGATGGAGACTAGCTTTCTGTCTTTGCTAATGTAGGGGGTGGATTTTTTTTATTTTAGGTTGATAATAGCAGCTGAAACAATTTCACCTTTCAATTTCAAACACATTTAAAATTGGTAACTCCCCAAGCTATTGGAGAGACAGTAGGGGTTTAATGGTGTGGCAGAGAAGAATTTTACCCTGCTCCAACCTTGTCCTCCTGACAGCTATTCACTGTGATGCGTCATGGAGTTCTCCCTGCTTTACCCTGAAGGATGGTTTTGCTCCTAGGATAGGAGCCTTTGTATGCAAAACATTCCTCTTGGGATGTAATCACCAGACAAATACTTGCACTTTGCTGCTAATTCCTATATGTGTTTCTTCAAGATCACATACTTACTGAAGTAACGTGAAATCTCTCTGGAATTTGAGGCCACAGGGACATCTCATGGGCTACATGTTATTCCTTGTCACTTCTTGCAGGGAGGCTTCCCCTTTGAAATAGTAAAGCAGCAGTAGTGCCCTGGTTTTGCAGAGAAGTTTCAGGATATATTACCTATCTTGACACAAGCTTCTTTGGTGGTCAGTGCAGAGGGCTGTATGCATTACCACAGAATATTTATTTCAGAGAAAACTCAAAGAGTTTTCCAAGCAAGAAATGTTTTTATTATTTGCAGATGTTACCAAGAGGAACAGCTTCAGAAAATGATCATTGTGTTATCTCCTCCCTAGAGAAAGCCTATTAAATTAGTTAAGAGGAACTATATCATTTCTATTTTCAAATGCTTACTGCATTTAAGTGCTGCAGTATGATGGCTGTAAGGTGAGCAGGTTATTTACGGCGCATTCTACAAACAAAAATTATTTAGCAGTCCCTATTAATTCAGTCTCATAATGGAAATTCTTCCAGAGTTCTGTTATTTTCTTCACTATTATTTTTAATAAAAAAATTATTAGCAATTAAAGAATAATTTTCTTTTTTTTAATTTGCAAAGTAGTCAGACTGAAATGAGCTCTTTGTACTCATTACTTTGCTTAATGTTATTTGGTGAAGTTACACATGCCTTTTCTCACTTCTGTGGCCAAATTGCTGTGTTTTTATGTTTATACATTTCATTGATCTTGTGTGAGCATTGTATGAGCACTTTCCTTTGAGGTCAGTGGGAGTTCTGATTTCTTACGCAACTATGGTTCTTGCTTGTGCCTTTCCCTTTCATATGTATGTGCCTTTTTTCTTTCTAAAATTAAGTCAACCTGCTGGGATCAAACTCATTGCATAGAAGGAAAAAATGTGAGATGTTTCCTGCAAACAATTGATGACAAATGCATTGTACTAAAGCTTGTTGAAAAAGAACTTTTTTTTCAGGAGGGGAGAGGTGAGAATAAAGGAATTTCCTCCTCCACCCTTGTGTTGTTGAGCTGTAAACTGATATTGTTGGGAAGGAAAAAAAAGTGGCAATACTTAAGTTTTCCTCAGGATATGAGGTTTTAGTGAAAATTCCAAAAGATACAGCTGTCACTTTAAAGATTTCAGCAATTCTATTCAAAACCAAAAACAATTTTCTGTGTGTTGACAATTATTCCAATGGATAATTGAAGCTTGCTCTGGGAAAATACTGAGACTACTCAGCATAAGAGTCTTGTATTTTTTCTTAGGAGGATAAATTAAACTTGATGCTTTGTGAATTGGTAACAGTTTGTTTATTTGTTTGTTTGTTGGCTTGCTTATTAACATTCCCTAAACAAATAAAGTATTCTTAGTTACTGACATCTCATAAAGGAAATCTAATTCTCATCTAATGTAGCTCACATTGAGCGAACAGAAGAAAATCTCTTTAATTGCAGAAGGGACTGGGACATATCCCATTTCTGTATCTATTAAACAAGATTTCTGAAATCAGGATTGAAACCCTTCTGAAGTCATTTTGCTTAGAGCACATACACTATACCAGATAGTCCTGTGATGTCCTGTGGATTTATTTTACTTTATCAGACTGAGTAGGCCCATCACCCACCTTTTCCTGTTTCCCTTGGTCCCTGTGGTATTTCCCACAGACACAAGCTGTTGCAGGAATGTGGAGCTCAAGCTCTTACTCTGGCATTTCTCTTGAAACCAAAATTTTGTTTGATTTCCTTCCCTCGTGTTCTCACTTCCCGTACCATTAAAGCAAATGGTTCATTGTAGCATCTGTAAATAGGATTTAAAATTGTACTTATGAGATTACAAAAACCTTCTTCAGGATGCAGTTTATCACCCAAAACCGAAGTTGCTAGGATAGAAAAGGAGAAAAGTGAGTATGGCTCCCAGGCTATATCAGTTATAGAGCAGTGCTAACAGACAGTCTAATGGGTGGAAATCAACATTGCTTCTACTATAATTCATAATGAAAACATTTCTTATGATTTAATGGTTGTGACTGACAGCCTGATGTTTATGAAAGTCTTTATTTGACTTAACCATACCCATGCAGACAAGCCAGTCAGGAAAGCAAAAGGGAACGTTCCCCTCAAAGATTAACAGCTTTATACCCCAGAGATATAAAGGTAGTGCTTGTAATGGTAATGCAGCCAGGCTTGGTTTGAGCTGAAATAAATATTAATTGTCTTTAAATTAAATTTGTAGTGCTTATTTGGTGTTCTGGGCTTCAGTTACACCTCTCTGCAATTGGCGTTATCTGAAGTCCAAGAAGTGTGGGAGGGATCAGCAAAGCAGAGGCAGCGTGAAGGGAAGCTCTCACGGTCTGGGGCTGAGATGGTATCAGGAAAAATAATTGTCTTTTTGCTTACAATTACCCATTTGAATGATGTCACCTTGTGACACGGGTGTGGAAATGGTGAGAAGGCGGCATGCCACAGCTGCACTGACTAATGAGGCCGTCACCATCTGTGTGCTGGGCTTACCGTGAAAGCCAGGATGATATAAGGAGATAACCTGCACCAGATACAAAGTCCCTTAGAGCTGCTACTTTGGACTGAGTTGCCATATGGGATGGTAATCAAAGCAGAAAGGGAGTTCACTGTTCTGTGCTGTTTCAACGGGGCTGTGGGAGGGCAAATTTTCAAATCTGCGGTAGTGTCTCTAGAGGAACATTGGATAATAATGACCTAAAAAGACCTTATTGTTGGTTTTCCCAGATGCCCTAAAGCATATTTGTTATCTACCTCCATAGATGCTTTGACCTGTGGAGGAAAAGCTTAGAGAAGTGCAGCGCACAGCAAAAAACAACAGAACCTAGTCTTCGAAATATGTTATGGTCTCAGATATATTTTTTAACTTTATTTGTACTGATATTTAGACTAAAATATGCCGTAGAACTCAAGGACTTTCCATACATAGGGATTTCAGAACTGAGATCAGACTCGAATAAAATTATCCAGAGAAATTTCTGAATCATTCAGCAAGAGGAGGGCACAGGTTGCTTAATTTCAAAATAAATTTCCTTTAACCTCCTAATTTTGCCAGTTGTCTCAAAAGTGTGAGCAGCTGCTCTTTTACAAAAGTTTAGCACTCATGTGAAATCATTATCTTCATAAAGCTGACCATGCTAAATAGATTTTTTAAGAAGATTTCAGAATTTCTGTGTTTCTGTATTCCATCTGTTTTCTGTTGTTCTGTGTCTGTTGTTATCACTTTTTTTAATTGCAAAGGTACAAATGAGATTGTGTTTTGAGGGCATGTGTGTTATGTTGTACCACTTAGCTACTCTTCAGAACATTAATGTATTATCAGAAATATGTGTTCTGAACATTTGGCTAAAAATATAACATCAGCATTTATAGCTTGTTATGTTCTTTACCTATTTCAGTGTATTTTTCCTTCAAATCCTGTTTCATATTAAAGAAAAGCAACAAATTTCATCACTATCATGTGTACTTTATTACTTCAGAATCTCATCAGTCCTTGATATTTCCATTACTTGGAAGCAGTTCTTCACATTCTTTCCATATGGAAATTCTTGAAGTCTGATCTGACATTGTGTTCACTTGAATTTCAAATTGTTCTCTGTAGTTCAAGTTAGTAAAGAGTATCTTGATCAGAATCCATTTGTAATAAAACCCTGATTTTCTACCCTCACCATCATCTGAGAATCTTTCTAATCAACGTGTGGTTTATCTTGTGCTGCTCTTTTCTACTAGTTGATTTCTGAGAATGCACAATCTTAACCTTGAACATGCATGATAGCATTTTGATGTTGTACATTAATTGTACATTAATTCTGTAGCCGAGACAATAAAGTTAATGCAGTCCTTCTCAGCCCACTAATTTGCATCCTTTTGGCATGCCACCTGACTCTGGGTCTGAATTAAGTCACCTCTTCACAAAGTTTCAAATTAGGCTGTCATTGAATACATGTGTAACACTAAGCTTGAACACCAGAAGGAAGCATTCACTTCTTTGAGTCAATGTTTTGAAAGACAGTAATAAGATGTTAAGAACCATCTGTTCTTAGAATGTATGCTAGAGTTGATGCTTCTTCATCAGAGAGAAGAAGGGAGAAGATGGATAAAATCTTCACTATGGTCGTGCTTGCGTATGCTGCTGTGCGCTTGTGAAATCCAGCCATCAGTGCTACAGGGACTGAGTCCTTAGCTTCAACCTTAGGGCTGAAGCTCACACTTTCTCTTCCAAGCATGTCCTGTTACCAGGGGGTGGCTGACCTGCAATGAAGAATGACTTGCATGGGGTAAGAGGCTCACTCCGCATAAGCCACTTGTCCAGGAGAGCAAGGCAGCTGGGGAATGCAGTCTGACCACACTGTCCACAGTTAGGCCGATCAGAAATGCTGACATGTGTTGCCCAGCATGAAGCAGTTTGACAGATGGTCCATAATCCACAGTTTTGGAAAAAAAAAAATGATCGAATGTGTCTCTAATCCCTTAATTATTGGTAATAACATGTTTCTTTTGCTGTTCATAGGATTTTCTTGAGTCTGCCTCCTGGCAAGTAGGAACAGATCCCCTCTATTTTCCTTTCTAATGCTGCTTAAACACAAAAGTCAGAAAGGAAAAAGGAGAACCTACATAAAAGGTGATAGAATTCTGAAGATAAGCAAGAAGCCTTTGTATAGCTTTGTCCAACTCATATAAGCTTACAATAAGCAATTCTTTTCTCCTTTTAAGCATTCTCTTGACACTTGAAAAGCAGACAGCATTCTTCCTCTGGCATTAATGATGATTCCTCAGGTCAAATTTTGCCCTCCATTATACTCACATTACCCTAGCCAAGATCCAGCCTTACATTCTTAAGTGTATTACCAATCCTGTCAAGGATGCACTGAAGAGAGGAGATCTAACTTAACCATCCTATTGTATCATTAATGATGCTGCATTGTCAGTCCTAGAAGAAAACTGCTGTCCAGGAAAAAAAAAAGGTTTTTTAATACTATTTACTTAACAGAGCAGACAAATGAAAATCTGTTTTACATAGAGCATAGATATCTTAAGGCAAAAGTAGTAGTAGTTTTAAGAAGTGCTGTAGATGCCAGTGTCATGCTGAGCTTTTTGACCATAAATGTGTTTAGGAGTACTAACGTGTGTTCAGTGGGAGGTGGGAGACGGCACTCTTTTTTTATTATTATTACTTTTATTGAAGTTGGCGAGAGCTTTCTTATAACGCAGGCGGTTTCTAAGTGCCAGGACAGAAGTGGGAGAGGCTGGGTGAAAGGTCTGCAGCCTGCTGCATTCCGGAGTGGGCTGATATCTGGGCTTTTTTTTGCCAGAATTTGCTTATTTTTAGTGGTGTAAGTGTCAAAGAAAAGCAGTTTGCATAGGTTTTTGGAAAGACAGAGAAAAGAAGTCTAACAGCTAAAGCAAAGGAGAGCTGGACAAGTTTCCAGATGGGGATGGTGTAACATTTCAAACATTTTAAGATTTCTGGCTGGTCTAAAGAGCATATCTTACTTAGCCAAGATAAAAAAAAATGCAAGTGGCATCCTTTCTTACTGTTACCAAATAACTCCTACATTTTTTTCCATATTTTTTACATTTTCTCCCCTATTTTTTTCATGAAGATATCTCCATTCTTGGCTTGACAGCTGGAGAAAACTTGTTTGAGTTGTGGCAGTTTTAGTGTTTCCACAGCTTGAGAGGCCCCTTTTCTTTGGAGGTGGGACTGGCCTATGCTGCTTTGACAACCTCATTAGACCCACAAGAGTTGAAACAGTGGTGAAGAGAAATTAAATTTTCAAGAGGGTCTTGGAAAAGTACATGAGGAATTAATAAATTGGCAGATGCTGATACCAGCTTGAAGAGCACTGCCAGAGCAGCAGAACTTTCTCATGGCATAAACCATGTCCTTCGCTCCCAAACATCCCTTTCCAGTAACCCGAGTGAAGAGGTTAATCCTGCAGCTCCTCTCTCTGTTGTATTCCCTCTCCTCCTGCTCAGAGATCTCTTGGCCAAATTTGATTTTTCCTTCTCTCTGAAATCTACTCTTCTAGTCATAAGTGACCATCTATTCAGCAGAGCCACCAAGACCATAATTTGTGCTTAATCTTCTGCCATCTCTTACCTAGTCCCACTGCACACTCTTGGAAAGTTCAATTGAAGCAGTAGGTCAAACCCATATTTCTCAATAGTAGGAAATAAAAAGCAAACACATCCTACTGCACTTATTGAAAGCTTCAAAACAAAGATATCACAAATGTGATCTCATTTGCAATGGGGGTAGTTTCATTGTAGTTTTTTTCTTTAATTTTTTAAAGGAAGTAAATATTTAAGCTGTTTCCCTATTAAAAGTAAAATAGTTATGTCCATCATTAGTATTTGTGCAGTTTTGAATCAATTGCTGTTTTGTTTCTCGTTGTGTACTTCATGAGTGCAGTTTTTCTTATTGTTATACTGCGTAGTTGCAATGACTTTCTTCAAAGGTGAATATAACTAGAAATAGAGTGTTTATGGAGCGATGTTTAGAAAAGATATTGTAAGAAAAGGCAATTGCAAATATAATGTTTCTAACTCGAGAGTATCAATTTATATTATTAAACAAATGTCCTGATATAAGCTGCGTTTTTTACTTCTGTTTTGTTTTGTTGTGTTGTGTTTTGTTTTCCAAATTAATTTGATTCGCTTATGGCAGTGGCAAGTTTTAATGGGATTTCTTTTTAATTAAAGGGAGAGCTAGTGAGTCCCGGAGGAGAGATCCTGCTTTTGTTGAAAATTGCTCTCACACAAATAGGATGCTGTTCCATTAACAGAGCTGCCAGGAAAAGATTTGGGGATTATCAGCAAGGCAAAATGATAACACAGTCTTGCTCTAAAAATGTCTGGGATGGAGAGTCCCTTCTCCATCTTGATGTGCCTTTCATGAGAGAAGATAAAGGCAGCTAAATATAGTGAGGATGGTGGATGCAGAGGTTTGTGAGGGAGAAAACTAAAATAAATCTATTTTTCTTTGTTATTAAGGAGAATTTAAATGCTGGGTTGTACTTTCTGTCCCAGACCAAAAACAAGTCTGCCAAGTCAAAGCTTCTATTTTGCCTTCCCATGTGTTTTTGTACAAACAAACAAACAAAAAAAAAAACCAGAAAACACTGCATTAGGAAAATAGCACCAAACTGCTGTAACTGCTTTCATTTAATGCTATTAGATCCTGTGCACTGGAATTACAGAATCGGGCCCAAAGTCCTCTCCTCTCCTCTCCTCTCCT
>JAUBOD010000162.1:274965-290000 GCA_032353885.1 Nothura maculosa
ATTTTTATTTTTTCAAATAAAATACTATTCCTTCTTTTTCAAGAGGAAGACAGGCAAGAAACAGACATGTCCGAAGTGTGAGGAACCTGTTCCCAACTATTGCTGGTGCTGTGAATTCTATGTTAGTGACCTGCCAAGCAACCAGTAAAAGCACAGGATAAAATCTTGACCTTTAGTTAGTTGTGAACACCTTATTAATTCCACTGTGACCAGGATCTTCCCTGTTGCATTTTTCTGGTTAATTGTTTTTATTATGATGGGCCTTTATGGTGATGTGTACTGCTTACATTGTTTAGCTCCCATTCCCAGAAGCAGGCCTATTCTAAGCTTATAAAAATAATATTTTGATTTTTATTAGATAAAATGGAAAATAACAACTTATATGGGAAATTGCAAGATAAAACCTGTCAGAGGAAATTATAATATGTTTTTGTTAGGCTCAAAGCAATGTCTTGTATTGTCCAAACACAAAACAGGGTTTACTCTCTTCCTGCACAGCTTGACATCTTTTTTCTTTCTCTTTTTTTTTTTCATTGATAAAGCTTAAGACTCAGAAAATACTTGCCAAGTACTAAGATATTTTTATTTTACCAGTTGCAGATTAAGTAATTCTAAAGATTGTTATCTCGGGTAGTCATTTTCTAAAGGACTCAGTCAAAAGTAAGAAATGCTGTGATTGCAATCTGACTTTCATCCTATATAGTAGTACCTCAATTACTTGGTCCCAAATTGCTTTGAAATTACTTTGTATTTGGTAGTGAAATAGGTGGCATGAATCTTACAAGTATCACAATTTTAAATAAGAAGGAATCAGAGCTAATTCAGTTTTGATATTTAGAAATTAAAATCTGATGAGAAACTCTAGTTTTATATTTTTCACTTTTAATTCAGTAATAATAACAAGTTACATATTCAGTCGACTGTTAGGAATGCAGTAATATAAATTCTGTATACCTCGTTCTTCACCAAAATGCTAATTAGTTTATTAAAAAAAGAAAAAAAGAAAAGGAAAAATAAAAAGGAGAAATGGGAGTGAAGAAGGAAGTCAAATCAATATCTGCTGGGATATGTCTCTTTCTCTTGCAGTCCCAGCTGCTAATCTCACCAGTCAAGCTACAGAAGCTCTTATCTCAGTACATTTAGATACATAGCATTGATTATTTTGTGCTCAAAATCCCATGTGAGCTATTGCTTTCGATCAGCTTTCCCCTTCTGGGCTTTAAAGCTTGCTCGGTATTCATGGAAACACTCAGGTGCAGAGGAAAGACTGCAGCAGACAGGATTTAAATTTGACCAATTTGGCATAATCTTGTAAAAGTGTTCACAAAAAGAAGTTAGTATTTTGCATTATTTATACTTTCCAAATATTTCCAGCTCCTTTTGCTTTCTTTTAGTGAAATACTAGTTTCTGTCTTAACTGTTGCAAGTCTCCCTCACATGCATCATGTCTTACGATTCTTCTAATATAAGGATATGTGCAGTAAGGGCAACTATTTGCATAGGACAAATGCAGAGCATACACGGGAGATTTTCTGTCTGGTTAAGGATCAGAATTTAGCAGCAAAGGATTATCATTATTTTAGGCCATTAGGCAAGTTATTCTAGCTCATTAACTTTGTTTTACCAAACCCAGGAGGTAAACTTTTGTTAAAACATATTATTATACACCATTTCAAGGTGTGAATTGCTGTTGAGGTGCTTTTAGTGCAGGCCCTGTCATGCACATTTGCTTGTTCTTTGAAACAAGAGACCCAGTGCTATGGCTTATAGTTAAGATCTTCAAATTTACCTAAAGCAGATAACAGACAGAAAGTGTTTTTCATACGTGTTTGAGAGGGAGGAAAAAAAAAGGTCAAGACAAACATTTTGCTTTTGGATTTCCCATGATCATAAGGTTGCGCATATATAATATTATAAAATGGTAATATTCTTAAATATTACAAAAGAACAGTTTAAGTCATCCCATGCGGAAAAGATAAACTACCCTTTATCTGCCAACAGATTGTCACCTGCGACAATATTGCCAATGAAAAAAAAAAATTGGGGGTGCCAGAAAGAGATGTGAATGCTATTTTTATTTCACTTTATTTTCTCCTGTATTCATGTTACCTTTGGAAAGAAAAAGAAATTAGGATTTCCAGATTGTTTTTTTTAGATAAATGCAGTTTTCTGGGCCACATGAGCAATTTCTGCATGAGTTTTAAGAAGTCATGCAAAGAAATTTTGACCAACTTAACCGCTAATGTTAGTTCCAGTGCATTAAATAATGCTTAATGAAGGACAGAAGAGATAACAGGATGTACCTGTGAAAAATGTGATCCCGACCCTAAACCGTGAAACTGACCCTAATCAAGTCTTCAGTGTTTTTTCCACAGTGAGTCATGTTCTGCTCTTGCATAAAGTATGCACAGGATCTGTTAACACCCTTGAGGACTATGTGCTTTGGCCTTTGAGGTTTAAACTTGACCATACGGAGGGCTGTTGATTTCAGACTTCTTGTGAAACATTCCTATTGCACATATACAGTTTTCTGTCATTTAAGCTGCATTAAAAGCTCATGCCTTGCAGAAGGTTTTTACCTCTGTCTGAAAATGGTTAGGAGCAAGCTGGACGTATTTGAATAGAACAGCCTTAGAATAGAATAGCCTTAATTTACTGTTAAGGTGACTTTGAAAATAAAGCCACCTGCATTCGTAGTCAAAGGTAAGTTTGAACTGCTCATGTGGAACATGTCTCGTTGGTTGCTCTCCGAGTGCCTCAGGATTTATGATTTGATTATTACACTAGATTTACAATGTGAATTATAAAATATGTTAAATTGTTTGGTGTTCTGCTTTTCTTACATCACTCAAAAAAATGCAGCAGTGTCTTCAATGGCAGGACTTAGCTTCCTCTAGTGTCGAGTTGGTTTATTTATTTATTTTTAAAGGATTTTATAAGTCTATTAGAGCAAACTGTTGGATATGCACAAAAATGTTAATGTACCTTTTGCCTTTGAGTTGTTTTCAGCAAATACGATACCTATTCTTGACACATGGAGAGCTATGCTTCCCAGCTTCTAGAGCTGTGGAGCAAATTTGAAAGGGAGGCTTAAATGAAGTCCTATGGCTGCCTTAGAAGAGGCTCAGGGCTAACTAAATACCACCAGCAGTATAAACTGCCTCTCTGAGAGCTGACCCTTTGTCCAAAGATGAGACTCAAGGCAGGCCAAGCTTACTAAGCAGGAAGGGCTTGAATGTCCCTCAACACACGGAACTGGAGGAGCAGGCACCATCAACACTGTCCCCAGCGTGCTGAAGGCCCCAGAAGGATGCCCACATTTGATTCAAAATGCAAATGGGTAAGAGTGCAATAGGGGAGGATGTAGGGAGCAAGAGAAGTTAACTAATGGCTTTGCTTTGCTTGCATGGAAGTTTTATATCCTGCCGCATCACATGGCCAAAGTGCAGGCATCTTTTCTTCTATGTACAGCCCCATGCATCACAAAGTGGGATGCACATAGGTTATGCAATGTATACTGCCCTGGCCAGGCAAGTGCTCAAGAGCAGCAGGACCAACTGAGGCTACAAACTGTGTTTTACGTATTGCGTGTTGCACAGGTGCATGGGAGATACTTTCCAAGCAGAATGTTAAACAGAGAGTATGTGTGGCCACCATGCCTTAGTGCTTATCAGCACTAAGGGCTACCAGAGGACAGTCGTAAATACCAGCTAAATATCTCCTTATTTCAAGTGGTCATTGCAGAAATGGAATTCCCAGGAGCTTTTGATGTGAATAGCACTTTGGGTATTACACTTTGTTGGGAGGCTGCTAAAAGTGTGAAGGGCAGCATAAAGTAGATAGCAGGGACTAGAGAAAATGGAAGGAGCTGCTGGAACCAAAAGCAGCATTGAGCTAGTGTCTTCAGCAGGGTAAGATGTATCAAGGTTTAGGTACTCCAGGGCCTCTGCCAGGCAAATTCAGTATTAGTGTGAGACCCGAGGGGTATTTGGAGCTGTGCTGTGCAGTTGGGGATGGTCCATGAGCTCTGCTCTGCCTCCTCTTTCGGGAAGGATGTGTGGAGAGGTCTGGGAGGAGGCCAGCTTGACAGCAACGCTTCCGCTGGAGGAGAAGGGGCTTTCTGCATTTGGGGAACACCAGCAAAAACATTATTTTTTCCATGTGAAGTTGCCTTCCCATGTCTTGCAAAAATCAAGCAGAGAAGAAGAATACTGCCAAGCTGACAATGGTTTAGAACTATGAAAATGCTTTGGATTGCTGGCGAAGTCTACATGGCTTCATGTAACCTTTTAATCCCCTGGAATCTTTTCTGTGAGGATTTCTAGCTTCCTTGTGATTGCCTGTATTATTTTTAATATAGTGTGTCTGAGTGTGGAAGAAGCTAAGTGAGAGCTCAGAAATGCCATGTAGGGCTATTAAACCAAATTGCCAAGCTTTTAATTCATATGGAGCAGTCCTCTCCAGGAGACTTGTGAGCCAGGCAGCTGTACGGCAGCCAGCCATTCATTTCAGCCTTTGATTGCTCCCAGCTCTGAGCACACCTTTTTGCATCTCAAGACTGTGGCTTATTTAGAGATTTACAAAGGCTCTGTTTCATTGAAAATCAGTGGAGGGAAAAAAAAAGAGAAGTTTGTAGGGGGGAGGTGTGCAAATGTGCAAAAGCTTCAATTTTTGTTTCACCCTGAAGGAAGGACATATTCACAAAAGATAGCTAACACAAGTGAGAGTTAGGCTGCATGCTTAGTCCTCCTCTGGAGGGATGCATGTGCCCCCCATTCTGCAGGGTTTAAAAGTGCATTAAAAGACATATGAGAACTTTGGGAAATCTCTCACCTTTAAGGCGCTATACAGTCAACTGTGACATCAAGTCTTCCCTTCAAAAACTACCATGGAGTGTGTTTTGCAGTGATGTAAGTCCATAGTTCTCTTCTAATTTCCACCCCCGCTATCTCACTTCCTGCATTTCTGCTCCTAATGCTGCTGCATTTTTTTTTCTACTTCCAGAAATAAATAATGTCCAGAAAATTTAAATCCTTTAGGCTGAGATGCTTGTCATCCATTTGTTTCAGATCATGTGTTATTTTCTAGTAAGTGAGCTTAATAAAATCTTCCATATATATATATAAAATTCAGTGCTTGCCTGTGTTTTATAGTACAGTCCTGTGAACACCTCAGAAATATCATGCAAGGATATAAATTTCTGGTGTCTTCCACTCTACGCTTTGAAATACCAGACACACCTCATTTCATGTCACAGCAACCTTGATCTTTTCACTTTACATTTCTCCTGCAAAAACCCTTCTGACCCTGAACTGGCTGGTGGACTGAATTATCTCTTTGAATTTTAAGCTGAAAATTCAGCTTTTAACAGCCCTTTTAAGTGATTTCAATAACTTTTCATGAGTTTCCTTCCATCCATAGGAGCACTTAATTTCTTTCTCTTTTTTTCTCCCTCATGTCTTCTTTATAAATTTAGGTCAGAAATGTTGTCTTTATAAATTTAGGTCAGAAATGTTGTCTATCGCAGTCTGTCCCAATAGGAAAATCATCTGTGTTTAACATTTTCAGAATTTTATATTGTACAGACTGGCATATGTGTAGATCAGTTCCCAGTCAATTTCAGTCTCTACCTTCTGTACTTTCAGTGCAGTTTTGCATTCTGAGACTTTAAATTACAGCGGAGGATGTGTTGTTTTGATTTAACGTAAATCCTTCTTTACTGTTTTAATTTCACATCACATAAAATGCTTTACACATAAAACAAGTGTCTACACACTGCTTTACACAGCAGTAATGGCCCTCAAAAAAAGAAGCAAGCGAATATTTCAGAGCCAACTTCTGAGTGGATGGAGATGCTGAATAGGAAGAGCCAGAAGAATAAAAATTGTTTACAGAAGGTCCTCATATGCAGCAGTGAAGAATGGAGAACACTGCTTGATTAACCCTGCCGTGGTGAAAGGCTCTTAGAAGCAAGAGAGAGATTTAGAGGAAGGAATGTTGATCTGAGTATGCCTTGGTAGATGTTCCTCTGAGACACAAAGATGTAGGTCTAGTTTTTCCCTCTGTATTCATCTAGACATGATGCCGTGCTTAAGTCAGTCAGTCATTCACTTTCACTATGCGTAAGTCATTAGCTTTTGCTTTCAACTTAAAATGATATTTCCTTTAAAGGACACATTTCATTATCAAATAGTTTATATAGTTTAAAGCAAATGCAATTTGTAAAATAAGCAAGGAGGAAAACAAAGAAATAGAAGAAAGACAATAGCTTTATATCAAGGTCAATGAGCCTCGGAAAGAGCAGGTGAAAATAACTGGGCAAGCAGGAAGAATCAGCAGCACTTTTTAATAACAGGCAGATTTTCCCTGTGTTCCTTTTTTTTAGACTTAAGTTCATTTTACTCTCCTAAGGCAGTGTTACTAAGAAAGGGATTAGAAGTGGGGCAGAGAAAATGAGATTTAAGTTTTCCTAGATCTAAATATTACACTGATATGTCCCCAGAGCAAAGAGAAGGGGAGGAGGGGGAGGGAAATAGAACACAAAAGTATTTTCTTAGCCCTAATCCTAACTACAGAGATTGTTGAGAAACAAAATGATTGAGTGTCATGATTTAAGTTTTTTAGTTTAACTGATTCGATATCCTAAACATATCTGGATTTTTTTTTCTCTGAGATCACTTAATTTTAGTTATTACTGTCCTGAAAGCAGTAATGGTCTCAAGAGGATCCACTCTTTTCCTAGGTTATTTTTAGCACAAAGCAATCGTGAATGAGCTTAACACAAACAAGGGCACAAATTATGTTTCTCTGCATACAATTTTTCTTGTAAGAAAGATCTTTCATTCATTACACATCACTTTTCAATAACATTCTTCTCCCTTTTTCATACCAAGTACCCCCTTCAACATACATTAAAAATGTGCTCTTTCCATAGCAAGATTCAGGACGGATGTCCTGTTTTAGTAGTATAACTCTGCATATGTGTGTTAAGCTCTCTCAGTGGAGCTGAAGGAATGAGGATGCTGAAGGTTAAATGTAGCATGAGAACAGTGAACACTGAACAGTTCCTGTAAGAATGGCTCTTGTGTGTTGAAGCACACTTACTTTATAGTTAACTTATCAAAATGTCTTAGTAACACTGTGAAAATGTTTCCCTCGTTTCTTCTGACATTGGAGTCAGTCACATGGGACACTCATGCCAGTGGATTGAGGGAAGGCTCACAATTTTACACTGCATGCACTTGAGGAGACATCAGTACATGTGATTGGGTTTGGCTTGAAGAAGTGAGGAGGAGGAAACTCAGTAAGGGGGAGGAAAAAAGAAAAAAAAAAAAGAACAAATCATGCTGTTGTTTAACCCTGGTGGATATGCCTTTGCCTTATAACAAGTGGGTGTTCTCCAGATCTTGACCCCAAAAGCAGACAGATGAAGAGAGGCCAAGCTGTTTTTTGGTTCTCTCTTCACTTTTTCTGTTAGATCTTCGATCCTCAGGCATGACTTTTGACATTGCGGTAGGTATTTCATATAGGGAAAAAAAGCATAGGGTGGATCTGCCTCCCCAAGGAGCTCACAGGCTCTGGAATTTATATTGCCATTCTGATCTTTGCAGGGTTTTCCTGTATAAAATGGAGTGTGGGCTTAACAAAGATGTTTATTAACATCTTTCCAGTATCTCTGCTTTGTTCTTGTTGAAGATCTACCCCTGATTTCAGCGAGATAAACTGTAATTAATGGATTAAGCAAAATGGGGCAATGTTGGTGCTTTTCAAAACTCCTCCCATAGTGCTTCCAGAACATACAAGGCAGTTTCTCTTACCTCTGGCAAGAAAGGCACTCCCAGCCTCAGCAGTGAGGAGAGATCAGCAAAACTACAGGGATTATCAGTTCTGGTAGAGAGAAGAGGAAAGAATGAGAAGAATGGGGCTGGGCTGTCGGTGCTCGGTTGGGCCTGGCGCGCAGCACGCGGCGTCCCAGTGCGCCGCGCTTGGTGCTTCCCTCTCAGGCGGGTTTCTGTCCCACGGCCGCATGTTGCCATCTCTCCACTCCGCCGCTCCCTGCCCTCTCCTGGAAAAAATCCCAGTGCCTGTTCACAGCTTAGCTTGCCTGCTGGGAGGAATAACAAAATTCCAGTTGCTGACTCTGAAACGCGGAGCAAGGCTCTGCACGTTCAGTGGGGACCTGCCTGCAGCACCAGTAAGTGTTCTACCCTCGGAAGGCACGTTTCTGATGCGGCTAGCCCTTAGAAAGGCTTTGTTTTCCACCTTAGCCTCCCCATGAGATGATAAACATCGTTATCAGGTGCTATAACATGCTCTCCAGGGTCTTTCATTCGCTCCCTTCTTCCTCCTCCACCTGGAAGCCTATCCTGAAGAGGTGACAATGGTGAGATAAGTGAGGAATCAGGAAGAACTGTGGCTCTCACTGAGGGATGGGGATGACCTTCCTGGTTGGCTCATAGGTCACATTTGCAAGTGCCTTCTGCCCCTCCAAAGCAGGTGGCTGAGCTACCGCTTATGAATCCCTGCTGTGATAAGTAGATGCCATAAAACCCTTCCAAACACAGAGCAACTGGACAAGAGACTAGCACTGCTTGTATGCAGTGGATTAGCTATCATGCAGAGGCAAAACAGGGCTTTCATATCCCACCCCAGCTCTGTACGAGCGTGGAAGAACAAGAGAGAAAGAATTAATGTGCCTGCACCTTCTTAGAGGTTTAACATCTTCCATGTCTCTCAGTGCCCATGAACCATAAATCCTCTTTTTTTTTTTTCTTTTTTTTTTTTCTCCATCAGCTGGGACAATGGTGCTATCCGCCTGCATCCATGCCCGGTGTTTGCTGTGGCTCCGCTAACCCTTCCCGGCAGCCAGGCAGCGGGATGCCCCATATAGATCCCCCATATGGATCCCCCATACGGATGCCTTGCCAAGAGTGGCACCGCACCGCGCTGTGAGCGGTCCCCTTTAATGAGAGGAAAGGATGCCGAGCGGCCCCACTGCACAGCAGAGCTGTGTATAATCTAATTATGTTAATAATCCTCTCTGCTTCTTCACAGAGGAAAGTCAGGAGTCTGTGTTAGGCAAGCAGATATTTGGGAAGGGTCTTTTTTTCCTGAAATCCTGGCACAACCAGTTAGTCTTTATGAGTCTTCTTCAGGGAAAGTGTTTATGCTGATCTGCGTTCTCCATTTTTTCTTCTTCTGGCCGCAAACATTTGTCTCCTCGGGCCCTGCAGTTATCAGGGAAAACCACAGGGGGACTGTCAGTGAAATTTATAAAACCCACAAATAGATAAGGTTCAGCCAAGAAAAATAAGGTAGGGTATATTCTTCACTTTTTGTTTGTATTTAGCTTGACTTGCACAATGGTAAATGCATCCCTCCAGCTGGCTGGAATTTTTTAATATCTTACTGGAAACTACATTCAGTGATGAAACCGAATGTTCAAAATGTCATCTTTACTTAGTCTTCTTCCTGTTCTCCCTTCTTGTACATCTCCATAGTTTTATGATCTTTCAGTCCTTGTCGCTGAAGAGAAATTGCTACCTGTTTTTCAATATACTTTTTCTCTTATGCTTTGGTTCTTCCCACATTGTGGTGCTCAACCCAGCCTCAGTTCCCTCCATCAGCCTCCATCAGTTAACCCAAAGCTTCGGAGAGTAGATGTCAGTAGCACATTCAGAACATCCCCAAGCCACAGAGCTGTTCTTCCATGGAGAAAGGTGCAGAGAAAATCTTGAAGAAAGGTCTCAAGGAGCCGTTCTTGCAGCCTTCCTTCCCAGAATGATTTCCATGCTCAGTCTAGTAAAAATAAGGAAATACTCTTTACTTAAGGAAATAAGGTGAGTGGCAGCCAGAGAGAATGAGTCTTCCATGTGTCTGTGTTTCTTGCCCTTCTTTCATCAGTACAATTAAAAGCGAGACTCCTTGTTTTACTGCTTAACTGTATGAAGAAGTCTTGTACCTTGACTTTCTTTTTTTCCTCATTTAATACACAGTCAAAGTAGCACTGGCTTGAACAAACAGAGAACAAACAGAACAAACAACAGAACAAAAAGACCAAACAGAGATGAAAGGAAATGACAAACCAGAGGTTTGGGCATGGTCTTTTCTGGTGAGATGAGCCAAAATCAGATCTCCTTGGACTTCCTGCAGGTAGGATGTGCAAGGTTGTAGTAGACAGTCTTTCAGAGATGGTTTTATTTCTCAAGTTAGAAGATAAATTATTGGAAAGACAAAATTGGAGAGAAGATACATAGTGAAATAAGGTTATTTTGCTGTATCTGAAGATGCCATGGTTTCCCGCTATTCCCAGCCTTGTTCCCAAGCTGGCTTTGGCAACCTAGGCTGGGTGTTAAAGCTCCTCTTTCTATGCTCACATCAGAGATTTGCTAAGCTGCAGTTGGGCAGCATTCTGCCCGGGCTCTGGGAGAATATGTTGCTGAGAACAGCAGAAAGCCAGTGTGGAGGTCACCCGCGGCCTGCCAGGTGAGGAACAGAAATTGGTTAGGGCTGAGAAACATTGCTGTGCCTTTAGGAGCCACCATGAGCAGGACATACCTCGGGCTGGGCTGTCCATACCTCATTCATGCCCAGTGCCTGGAAATTACAGAGTGGCCTTGACTTTGTGGGGTGAAATGGGCCCTGAGGAAGGAAAGGTATTGTGGCCCCAAGGTTGCTCTGTCTTCTCCTGAGCTTGCAAAGCTCAGTCAGCTCCTGTGTGTCTGTTAGAGCCGAGCTTGGGAGCTTTATGATAAATACCAACTGGAATTGAGCTTTGTAAGGCACATTGAAGTTAATAGTGGAATTGCAGTTTTCAAACTCAGTCACTCCAGTGATTTGACCTAAAAGGACTGCAGAATGCTATTTCCTAACAGAAATTCCTAGGTGGAGTTACGTGCTGAGAAACTTGCTCAGACTGCAAAGTTTATCTTGTTTTGATGGTATTTTGCTGGTGGTACTCCTTAGAAACCAAATGACTGCTTCCTTTCTGGCTCAGTAAAGCAGTCTTAAACAATGCTAATCAAAAAGCATCAGTGTTTCCTTTTAAATGTCGTTCCTGACTTTCCAACTGAATAAGCTGTTGCATTTAGCCAGCTCCATGGCTTGTTATATCAGAAAGATATTTCTGTTACTCCAAGCATCTGTTTCCATGCAACCTTCAGGCCCTTCTTTGCTTTGCTTTGGTTTATAAATTACAAAAGGTCGGCAGACAACCAGTGTTTTGATACTACTTGCCAGTGACAGCACTAGTAGGAATTTACAAGGATCTCTGAGGGTAGAAGTGTCAATAAAATTGATCTTAACTGGTCAGATAGGTAGCTGAAAGAGCCGCAGTATTTTTTGCAGCTTAAGGATAAGGACTAAGGGTAAGAAATTAGTGAATTGACTTTTTAAACAAAAGATCACAAACTTAATTTTTACCTCATATTTACCAGTACCTTACAATTATGGTATTAACTACCAAAGCTAAAAACATATTTGCTGAGCTTTAAATGAACGTATACTGCTAACTGCTTGCTTAAGTGCCTGAACCTTAACAGCCATGGATTTACTCTGTAGCAGTGTCTTATTCCTCCATCTTTGAAAATACTTCAAAGAGAAATAAGCTATTCCTGAGGAAAAAGAATATCTTTCCATACTACTTTATTCAGGACCACCCAATTCTGGGTAATTTGGATCTAAGCTTATTGTGAATGGCTGGAGCCTGTGAAAGACAGATAAGATCAATCTTTCCATCTGAATTGCTCTGATGTAGCAGGTTTTGTTTCTTTTTATGTTGTGTGCCTCACTGTGAATGGCAACTGCAATCAGTGCTACACAAATGCCTGCAAACTTTATTTTTCTAAGCAAGGTGATCCCTTAGCTCAAAGCTGTGGCATGCACATAGGCACATTTCTGGGCTGAATATTCGACTTTACACCTTTTTTTTTTGTCAATCAGATTTACCTCTCTTTACGTATACTCAAATGATAGTATTTCAACCATAAGAGTTGTCTGTGAAAGGAGCAACTGGTTTTGGTATCTTGAGCAAAAGAGCCCTTGTAGCCATGCAGTGAATGGCTGCTTTCAGTATCCATACAGCAGTCTCAGCCACCCAGAGGTACTGCAGCAATAACCATATGGCTGTCAGTTAAATGCCACTAGCAGGTATTTTTTCTTAATGCATGGTGACTACTCAGCACAAGGCAGAAAAGAAGCAGGATGCACAGCAGATGATGCCACAAAGCTAGTTGTGGATGTGTAATTCAGGGAGTTACTCATATTACGGGCTTTCCAGGATGTTACTAATGCATTGAATGCTTCCATCCTTGCAGATACTCCATATCTTAACTCAGCATCTATTGCAAACGCAGCCTTTGTGAGGGAAGATGCTGACTAGACAGAAGCAACATGAAAAGTTATTGAGACATGTCACCACCAGAAGCACCCACACATGCACACACAGAGCACGAACATCTGTTTGCATCCAAGTACATTCATGTATGTGTACATATATGTATCTGAGACTTGGACTTCTGCACAAATATTAGTGTATTACTGGGTATGGACATGAAAGCAGTGTTCTGCCTCCTCCTTTGCCCCTGCAAAGGTCATTTCTCTTGATTGTCCCTTATGACGGTGACATCTGGCATCAGAGAAAGCTTTGTCTGGTTTAGCCCCCATCTGCTCTGGACAGACATTCATTAAGCACAAATGATGCTAGTATAAAAAAAAAACAAAAAACAGTTGCCGTAAAGAAAATATAGATAGGTCTAACTGCATGCTATCAGTGAATGTGGCCACTTATTAATGCTGAAATGGAGCAATTGTGTAACACCTTCTGTTAACTGATGGAGCAAGAAGGATATGCACATGGGTCCATACTTATCATTTGAAAGATCTTTTAGTAGAAAGACTTCATTTGAAGAATTTCTCTAGGGGTGCAGGAGAAGGAGCAGTAACTTTACATAGCTTATATACATGATGCTTCATTATAACTAATTAGTGAAGAGAAAATGGAGGGATTTGTACAAATCCTATTATAAAATCTCTCCCTGCTTTATGAGGATTGAACTAAAAAGCACAAGAAAAGAACCATTGTGCTAGGAAGTTAAGAGGAAAAGCCTGTCCCCTGAGGCAATTGAGTGCTTTGCACATGGCAAGAGATTGCTTTTCCTTGTTGAAATATAAAATAAGATGAAGCTTCACATATTGGTAAAGGATGAAGAAGTGACAGAAGGGCTAGAGCAGTTCTGAGCATGCCTTGCATGAAATATGTCACAGACTTGGAGCAAAATTTGATTGGAGTTGAGCAGATGGAATACATCTTAAATGACAGAGGAAAATTAGCTAGTCATGGCTGAGTTTGTATACTTGTATGGCTGTGTGGTTTTTAGCTACATTTTACACCATCACGGAAAACAGCTATCAGAATCACTGTGTTGTCATTCTGACTTTTCTTACTGAGATATAGCTTTATATGCAGGCTGTACATGTGGTGGAGCTGAGGCTTCTTGTTTTTTATCTGCTAGTTCTATGCTGTTCTTCAAAGGTATTAGCTGGGAATACACTGCCTAATGTATCCACATGTCCTTTGGAGCCGGACTTTGTTATCCAGAGATGCAGGACAGATCATTATTCCTGGTATTTCACTTAGAAGGAATAGGAGCAAGGCAAGAGAAAAAGAATTCATGGTTTTCAAGTAGTCAGATTCTGTGAAATGAAGGAGTTGCAGGGGTGAGATGCTAATAAAAGCCAAATTTTAAGGTCTGGGAATGAGTGGAACTGGTCCCAGCTCCCTAGACTTACCAAAATTATGCTTAGAGACCATTCACTACAAGCTTTTTGCATAGGGATGCAAACTCTGCCTGCTCCAAGGAAAAGGAGATCAGTCTCAGGCTGATGTTTCACCCTGTGAATTTATTTCCAAGGGAGTGTGCGATCCAATCCAGTGCTTGGCACAAATATGCATGCTATTACATCAGTATGCCAGGAAAAAGAGAAAACATAGCACAGAAACTGCAATGAAATTGTACTGGCAGTTTTTTTGACACTGTCAAAAAAAATGTCTTTGAGTTGTCTAATAGCACTGAAGTTTTGTAGGAGAAGTGCAGTACTGATGAAGAAGAGAAATTCTCTCTTTTTTTCTTTGACTTTTACCTATTAATTCCACCTTTCTTTTTCTTTCCGTAATGCTTACTACCTTCTTCTCTTAATACTGGCATTCTTTAGGCTGCCCTATTGGTGTGAAACACGTTGTCTGTAAAAATACCTTCAGAGAAGTCCCATAGTTTGCCTTGGGCAATGTACAGAGAGATACAATGTACTGAGGTACATTGCTTGCACATTAGGCAGATCTGTCAGCACTGGGTGAAGAAGAGGAAAGGCTGTGCTGAAACTGCACTCACTGGAGAGTAAAACAATGTTAGGAATCATAATACAGTAGTCAGGCTTAAGAGAACCCTGTTTCAAAATATACCTGATGTACCATGTGCCTCTGTTCCATTCTGTAGCTCAGCTTCTTGTCCTGGCATTTAAAAACAATAGAAATCCTCACTTCAAAGCTATGCCTTCTGTATCCCTCACACAGCTATTTTTTTTCCTCTTCAATGTGCCTTTCTTCCAGTTGACTTTTTTTTTTATGTGAATTACTTTAAAGTGCTCTTCATAGTGGCCTATATGACCAAAATCCTGTTTGTTCTCATGGCTTCCCCTGAAGGATCGGGAACTGGTGGTCCTTTTATGACCTGACTTAAACGTGTTATGCCTGAGATGTCCAAGCTGGTGTTAGTGCTGGCAAGTGGCACAGGCATCGCCATAAAATGAGCCCAGAGTGTGCTCCACAAAACACTGGCTTCAGGGCTGAAATAGACTTCCATCACCTGATTGCCAGGGACTTTCCAGTTGGGATCGTATCATTCCCTTTTCCTTCATTCCAGTCCAGCCTGATCTCTTGTAGTGAAAAAGTCAGTATACATAAGATACAAATTTAGAATTTATGGGAAGTTTTACAAGGGAGGAAAAGAGGAAAGAAGCCAGCCCTTTCTCGGTTCTGA
>JAUBOD010000162.1:292198-304519 GCA_032353885.1 Nothura maculosa
GGATTTTGATGATCTGTGTGGCTGTTTAAGTGGTGTGATATTTCCTGTGTATTTTCTCAATCCTCAAGGGGTTGCAGTCTCATGGTTAGTGCATAATTTCTCCTGTGGGTAGCTCAGGGACAACTCTGGCCTCCTACCAGAGCAGACACGCCCTACAAAAGTTGAGAAAAAGCTTAATTTTGAAGTCATTCAGTTATCTTCCAGGATATCCAGCTTCTGCTTAACCCACACCACTTTCTGTCATGTGTTTTCTACTTGTACCGCAATGGGGATGTCAAAAGCACTGCATTGGAAACCCATATATGTCCTGCTGACAGTAAAATCTAAGGGAGTTTCCTCTTTGGCTGATTGCTTCAGGATTTTTGTCATCTCTCCCACTTGTAAACGTATTTGACTTTTGGTCTCTGGGAGGTTGAAAGGTGAGCAAGCAGCAGTGGGATCTGATTTGAAAAGAATATGAGTGAGAATTCAGGATTTCCTGCTTACAGAGAGCCATGTGACTGCAAGTGAATGAATGCAATCCATGGCTCATGGCTTTGTAAGGCTAGATTCCCTCAGATTCCCTCACAGTGCTGTGTGTTTTGCCTTAAAAGCATACTGCAGTGGATTGTTGAAATCCCAGAGCAAGACTGCGGCGTGCAAAATATTTTCTTCCTGCATTTTTGGTGGTAGGTTATCTGACAACATGATCGTGAGACTTTACAGAGATTCATTAAGACAACCTTTTTTTCTGTACGATTTGAAAATAATTAATGCCTCTGTATCACGACATGTGCAGGGCCAGAGAACAATGTGTGCGAGCGAGGGCTGCCGCGCATGGCTGCTGAGCTCTTGGTGTTCGTGATCGGCGTGCAGTTGTAATCTTTCTGGGAAATGCAGTTCAGAGAGCTGTGCTCATCTGCAGTGGCTCCGCTGGAGGCGTTCTTACAAACCTTCTTTCTTAATGCTTTCCTTTCAGATGGAGAGTGGAAAATTGTGCTCCTCGAGTTTCAGTTGTTCATGTAAATTCACCTTAGTCTAGCCCATAGTCATCTACTTAGCACCTTTTTTTTTCCTTTCTTCTGGCTGCAATAAATTTTTCTAAGTAGTGAGAAAGTGGTGCTGAACAACTCGTTATATACTCTTAAATGCTCAGTGCAGTAGAAAGGACCAGCTGATGCTGTGATTAGCACACGTGTGTTTTCCCTTGGGTTGCAGTTCTTCTGGTAGGGATGGATATTTAGTAGTAGTTGCACTGTTACATCCACAGGGGTTTACACAGGTATAAAAGAGCTTTGTAGAAGGAAGCTATATCTTTCCTAAGGAAGAAGCTCTGTCTTTCCTAAGGAAGCCTAAGGATGCTTTCCAGGCTTCTATGCTCCAAGGTTGGAGCATACTTCCCAGGCTATAGAATCATAGAATCATTATAGTTGGAAAGGACATTCAATATCATCAAGTCATGGATGAAACTTCACTATTTTTCCAAACATTTTCATTTGCCTAAGAAATATGCTTTGCCAATATGGCACATGATTGGAAAAGACAGGCTGCTCATATTGTTAGCATTATATTATTTCTGGTATAATGTCTAAGGTCTTGCACAGATTGTCAGCTGGTGCAGATAAATTAGAATGTGGTCTTTCATGTTAGGAATAAAGTGAGGATAATAAAATGGTCTATGAAGAATGGTGTGTGGGTGAGGTGTACAAAGTGACAGATCTAAATGGGGTGACATACAGAGATTAGCCTCTAAAACTGCAGCTCATTCCTTTCCCATTAGACGGTAGGGATGGAAAAACAGGTCTGAGTGCTTACAGGAGGACTCCTGCGATATGGAGGAAAGAGCAGTATAGCAGGGACATAGTAACAATAATAATAATAATAAATAATAATAATTAAGATCAACAATTACTAGAAACACCCGTCACTCATTCCTGGAGAGCTCACCAGGCTGAATTCTTGTTTCAGGGCTTTCTTATTCAGTCCTGCAGGCTAGTTACTGCTAATGGTATACTGTGCTCCTGAAGTTTAGTAATGACAGATTGAGGTGTTGAGCTTGGTGGGATTAGGGTTGGAAACGCCACTTTAGATACCTCTGTCCACATTTCAAACTATCAAAGCCCTTATTCAGCTGATGCCAAACCTTGCAATTACTTTAAGTCTATGACTGCTTATTTCCAAGACTCCTAAAAGCAGTGTACTTGGACAGTCAGACCACATTCTCTACAACAAGCATGAATGCAATTTCCTACCTTTCCCAAGGGGAAAAAAATAGTGCACAGTGGTACATGATCCCTCCCATCACATTTGTGTTCACACATTGCATGCAGAATAGGCAAAATCAAAAGCATTTCAGGATATTTTCCTGTGATTCTGGGAAATTTAAGGTGTGTTGGTGTTGCAGTTAGAATAAGGGAAGTTTTGAGAGGTAATCTGAGGAACTGTGATCTGAGGTACACACTGTTGCATGAGACACCACATTATAATGAACACTTAAAGGTCAGGAAGACAGAAGCTACTTAACCATTTGACAGGAAGACAGAAGCTACTTTACCATTTGACTTAACCATTTGACCTGAAAGAAAATGAAAAATGCATTTAAAATCTTGGCTTACTTTTTTTCCTTGGGTTCTTTGAATAGCAGAATCAAAGAAAACACAATATTGGTATATTTCTTTCACATTCTAATTTTGTGTACTGCATTCACACTGATTTTATGTGGAAGTTTGTATTTCCTACAGTCTTCAAAGAAGAAAACAAACCTGTAGATATGCTATAAGCACACTTTTTCACAAAACTCGCCCACAAAGTATTTAACAAACGCTTTTCTGATAAAAAGACACAGTGAGATTAAGTGATTTTCCCAAGATGTTACAGTCTGGGACTAGAATTGGTCTCGTAAGTTTTTTTACCCTATCTCTCATCTCTTTTATTCATGGACAGCTGGAAGACAAACAGCTGCCACAGCTCCATCCATGAATAAGTCCTTACATTTATGCAAACGCCTTGTTGGGAAATAAAAAGGAGGTGTAAAAAGACTGCACTGGTAAATCCTGTGCTGTCAGAGACTCACAGGAAATAGAATGACCCTTGCTTAAGAAGCAGAAACCACAAAATGTGGGTGTGATATTTATTGGTATGTGCTTTGCATTCTCCTGTGAGGACTGACTGCATTTTGCATCGCTTCTGTGGATTCCCACTGCCTTTTCCTAGGAATTTATGATACAAACTCTTCTGAAAAAAGACTTTTTGGAAAGAAGTGCTGTCAGTTTTTAACTTCTGGCTGATTCCTAGAAGGCTGTCCCCTGATGTTAATGGTTTCTGGTAAGAGGGGGGAAAAAGAAGGCATTCATTAGCATGTACCATCAGAGTAAACAGCCCTCTGCTTAGACAATGCAGTAGTATTTTTTTGTGGTTACTGTTTAGCATCTATTTGTTCACTGTTTATCCTTGAAGACAAGTCAACAATAGTATTAACTTTTTTGATCGTGCTACGGGTGTGTTATATTAATTTTCTGATATCAACAGCTCTGTGATCTCTCATTTAGAATATATTGTGGGGAAAGATGTTTAACAGCTCTCTTTTTTTCTGTCAAAAAGAGAGGGAGGAAAAGCTCAAATGCAAGAGGAAAAGGAGGCAACTAACTAACTTTTTTCAGGGAAAAAAAGTAATATGCTATGTTGTTATATCACAGTATTCCTGGCTAACAGTTTCTAAACTGTTCACGGGCATTCAGTTTATTTGCTAGCAAAATCAGACATCAAAGGTCTTCTCTGTAAAACGTTTGTATTGGGCTAAAATATTTTGATATTTGATTTTTGCTTTGCGTCTCCTTCGTTCCAGGTGTTTTGGCAGCCTTAATTCACTGTTCCTTCTACAGAACTGTATCATAGCACTTGAATTGTTCTGGTTTGTGTATTCCCATTTGCTACAGATTTAAGCTCTGTGTTGTTACTATCAACATGTAAGTAACAAAAAAAAAGATACACAACCTTTAACGAAAAAGAAAGGAAGATATGAGGAGCCTAAAAGATTAAGATATGTAGGGACAGACTTGTTTCCATTCCATGAATAGCAGGTGTTTGCATATCTGGGCTTGGGAATGTTCAAAGGATGTGTGGAATGGCCCTTTCACCAAAAGCTGCATTTCTGCCTCTGGCCATACTCCCCGTCTGCAAAGTAATTGATGCTGCTTTAGCACAAGGGACATCTTCTGCGTTTGTAACATGAGTTCCTGGTATTCCATGCTGGAGTCAAGTCGGGACTCGTACTTAAGAATGGGCTTTGCCATTTGCTTTTGTTGTTTTGCTTGTTATTGTAATTTAAATAGTGAAATACTAATTAGTACATTTTTAATTAGTAAGATCTTAGCTTCAGTATCTGAGTATGTTCTGGCTTAAATCACTTAGTTTTATTGAAGAAATACTTCATATGTAGTTTCCAAAATGAATTTGAGAGATGTTAAAGCATGAGGTCAAAATACAGAGAAATGTGAAAGAAAAGAGGTTTTCATATGGCTGCTGCTGAGCTAAACAGCCTCCGTAAGCTTTGGGTGGTATATTCTAAAGACTGTGCACGCATCATTAAAAGTACACCAACTGATGTACGGTTTTGCTAATTTGGCACAGATCTTCACTTTCACATTTCTGAAATTGGTATCACTTCCCCAGTAATGATATATATGCAACAAGTGTGAGTATTTCAACATTTCAGTTGAAGAGGACCACATACAATTGTCTGTTGTTTGCCAAGTACCTGGTAAAATCAGTACTTAAACATTTGTCCATTGTTTTTTGATGATATCTATCATTGAACTATCAAGGAAGACAATGATGAAATATATTCTCAGAGAATTCTTAAAAAATTGTTTCTGAAGTATTTCTATTGGTATTTTTGCTGTAGAATGACATCTGAATCTTACTTCCAAGACTTTTATTATTCTGTTCTCGTGGACTCCTTTGATTTCATTTTAAACATGCTGAGTTGATTAGGGAGCAACTTGGTGCACAGGAATCTCCCTTCTCTAATATAAATAGATGTAAAGATGAGCCTTATACAGTTCTTTTTTCATCCTTTTAATTTGTTTGGGTTGACTTGCAGAACTACAGATACATGAGATAAAATAAAGAAAAATCATAAAGTCAGACTTAAGACACTATACATTTATTTTTCTTTGTCTGTTGAAAGAAAAAAGACAGGATAAGTTAATTACTTGATCTAAATGGCAGAATTTGCATGGATAATGGTTTGTTAATGCAAACAACTGCCATAAAAGGAAAACAAACAAGATATGCATATAGCATTCCACTTACATTTTATAGGCTATAGCAGGGTACAAAAACACTAAAATGTTCATCACTGGAATGACACAAATTCATAAAATAGAAATGCATTATTCCTTTTTACCTTTAATCTCTTCACTAGATTGGTAAACTAGACCTTGGTATCTGACTGAAAAACTCGCATCCCATTAAAAAAGGAATGTTTATCACAAGCCAGAGTTCAGTATATCAGATTTCTGATTTTTCAAAGAACTCATTTCTCTATATTTGGGAGAAAAAAATCAATTTAAATTTTGTCTAGTTCAGTGGCTTTATTGTGAGAGTATTCATGGAAATTTCTATGTAAATCTCTTCAGTAAAAATCTGCAGCTTTCAAAATAGAAATCACATTTCCTGGGACCTAACTGGAAGAAAAGGGAGATCTTTTGAGACAGGATAAAATATAACAGCAAACATAAAAAGGTAACGTTACAGGTTCCTTGCATGTGTCAGAAATAGCTGAGATGGTGTCTGATGCTTTTAGACTTTTGGAAGATTCAAATACCAATAATAGAAATAAACTCAAGATTTACAGGGAGGGAATAGTCAGTGACATACTGCCTACTGTCAACTTCTCCAAGAGAAGTGGGAGGTTCAAAGGTTATCATCCTATTATTCTAATTGAGTTTGAGCTAAGCTCTTCCCAAGGAAAAAAAGCCTCTTACTGAATTAGTTATTCAGTTCCTCGGGGTGCAAGTGGAATGGCTGTAACTGTATCTTAGAATCTACTCAAGAGGCCACTGAAGAGCAGAACTAAAGGATTTCTTTCGATTTAAGCATCTCTCAGATGAAAAGCAACCAGGGATCCTGAGAGACGCGTGTGCCTCTTGCTGTTAGCTTGTTGGCAGAAAAAGGCCGAACATGTTCAGGTACACAGCACCCTGGCAGGTCCTCTGCTTGTCCATGGAGCAAGGGCTGAGGGTAAGAACAACTGTTTTTCATAATATTACCTAACAGGCATAATCTGTAGCGTTAAGAATGTGTTGCAGTATCAGAACTACATACACAGTGAGTGAAAAAAGCTGTTTCCTGTGTCTGTAGGAGTGTGCAGCATTTATGGCTTTGCTGGGTGTTGCCATGTTGCTGTTAATTGAGAGAACAAGTCAGAAGTAATTATGTGAAAACTTATATGTGTGTACGTGTATGTTTTCATGTGTCTCTCCATTTGTATGCATATATATGGAGACAGGAGATGAGCACATATGTCACTGTGTCACTATATGTAGTGAAATATTAATACCCTTTTTCATTTGCGTAGTCCCTTCCATCCCTAGCCTTTTGACAGTTGGATCCAAGCACGAAACCTTATTAATGAAGCCTCACAGCATTCTTGGGAGATGTATGCTCAATGATTGAGAAGGTGGCATAAGTTAGTGTGTTTTATTCAAGGTCACAAAGCAAGTCAACAGCAGATAGCAGAATAAAATCCCTGTCCTCTTTTTCCAAGTCCATCCAGTTGTTTAATACTTGCTGGCTGTCTTCTAAATTATGTTTTCTTGAAGACTGTTAATTAGATGGACAAGATGGACATCTGAAAAGTATAAAATAACTTGGCATTGGCCTACGTTATTTGTATACTGATTCTCACTGGACGTTGCAATATTCTTTTCCTTGTAAATCATCTGTTAGGTATTCAGTGTGAAATTCTTACATTGCGAAGCAGAAATGCTTACTGCATGTTGTTAGTTCTCTTGATTTTTAGTAACTCTCGGAAATATTTGCTATTGTTCTTCTTTCTCAAAAGTGCAAAGTGCCAGAAGTAGCTTTGATTTTTGAAAAATAGGTTTGTAGCCTCAAAAATTACAAGCAAATGTAGAGAAACATAGCTTCTAAATACCACGCAACCCCATAAGAGGCAAATACAATTATCATGAGTCCTGGAAAAGACAAATAAAAATAAAAATGCCATTTTTATCATTTTGCTCTCAGAACTTGAAGGCTTGCTTCTAACTAGCCTTTGGCTCTGTGTCAAGCTTTTCCTACTAGCTTTTTTATCAGTCATTTTAGAAAGTGCGTACTTGGAAACCAAATAGTCATGGTCTGCATATGGAATTGTTATTTTGTACAAAAATAGCTTTCGTTTGTTGTTACTAAGCCCGTCTTGGCTTTTCTCTTTCTAGTCCTTTTCACTTTAAGGGATCCAAACTATACAGATTGTATCAATCATTTAGCAGTCATTACGTAATCATCTTTGGCGTGGACTCAGGATTTTGTGCTACCATCATCTGTACAACAGTCATACAGGTGAAAAGAAATAAATAACCTCTCTGTTTTAATTTGTTTAAATCAGATTTTAAGATCTCATTCCATGTTTTACTAGATTTATATATTTCCGTAAGTATAAAACAAGCCAGTGTCCTTATCCACCTGCTGACCTTGAAAATGTATGTCTAGGTAACAGGTCAGAAAAATATCCAGAATACCACTGCTGTGTGTTTTCCTGCGTGCTTGCAATACATACATAAGGTGTAAGGTACATGGTCTGTACAAGGGGCTTGGTGTGTGGTGTTCTTGGAGGAGGGTGATGGTGCTAGTGCTGGCCCTGCGGGCACCTCTGGCATGTCCAGCCTTCTTCATGGGAGTCAGTGTCAGGATTTCCAAAATGCCTTTCTCCTGCCTGTTTTCCATACAAAGCCATGCCCAGAGTAGGCTTTTGGGTTCGTGATAGAATCTCCTCCAGTAGCTCATTTGAGGCCGTATTTGACAACAGTTCTGCCAGGGATGATCTAAGATATATTTAGAGCAGAGGGATAAGCATGGGAACTGCTAGATATCCCTTCCATCCCATCATGTCAATGAAATCTAGTGTAGTTTGTCTCAGTCCTCCAATCTCATTTGCTGCACAAAGCCATATTTAATTCCAAGGTTCTCTGTAGGATACTGATTTATAGACACTTGTAGGAATTCAGCCATTTGGATATACCAACAATGCAGAGTAACCTTTAGAAGCACCACTATGCCCTTCTATATTACAACAACTTATTCTGGTGAAATAGAAGGCTGCAATAGGCGTGCTCCTGGCTTTAACAATTAGCAAAGCTCTAAACAGTATTTTTTTTCTGAAGTGCTTCCCTCTTTCTTCCCTTGGTATCTTAATTTGACATTAAAAACAATAAAGCACAAAGTTCCAAATAATACCTTTTTTACTAGTTCTATTTTAACATAGATAGTTCTGTAATCATAAGTTACAAGAAGTGTGAAACTCCTACTATATTAATAGGGGCTGTTGATGAAAAGAAGTTTGGCCTAGTGTCCAGTGCACCCCTGAGGGCACAGTATCCTTCACTGAATTCTGTGTAGTGCTGAGCTCTTTGAGTAATAAAGCAATAGCACTGACAATGAATTTAGGATATTTGAATTGAACTGCATTAAGGTGTCAGCAAGCAGAATGCCAATGTTGGCAGCAGTTCAGTCTTTAGGCTTCAGTTCAGGATATAAATGGAGCCAAAAATTAAATGGGCTGCCTGGGAGACACTCTCATCAAATGAATTCAAGTGCCCACTGACTGTCAAAAAGATTAAAAGATTTAAAACTTTTCCCATCTTTGCACTACACTCTTGTGTTTGTGATATTAGTTTAAAGAGGAATGTATTTTTCTGGTCTGATTGAAAACCACTTGGCTGATAACCACTTTATAGTAGACAATGATTCCTTCAGTTATCTTTCTCTCATTGCTTATCCAGAAAAAGAATCAGTTCTGCCTAAGAGGAATTTTACTACTGTCCTAAATGAATGGATTCATACACATACTATATGTACATTACACATGGGCATAGAGAGGATTGAATTGGAAAGTGTGCTCAACAGCTGTATTCAGAAGACCTAAATTCCACAGAAGTTTCTGGGGATAGTTAATGGAGAGTACTAGAAAGATCTGAAAGCTTAAGCATGGCACTAATGAGGAAGCTGCATAAATCCAGCCAAATATGCACTTAAGTCTTAGGTACTTTGTTGGAATTTAAGCTCTCTCCATGTGTTCCATAGCCCCTGGATTACAGATCTGACATATATATGTTGAAAACGTAAAATATAGTTTAATATAAGTACTTAATTATTTCTGTGTTACATTCATCTCTGTATTGTAATGAGCTAAGTCTAGTCAGTGCATATTACATATATTTTGCCTATTCAGGCATTTCTGAACATTAGTATTCACCAAATGCTGTTCAGTCAGAGAGCTGATAAAAGTACACAATTGACCTTTCTGGAGAGAGGCTGAAATATTTCATCTCTATTGTTATATAAGCCCATTGGCCAGCTAAATTGCCCTTTAACATTTTATAGTTGGAAGAATGTCCTACTCACGGTCAACATACATGAAAACTATCATCAATATTAAGATGCAAGACCTGCTTCCACTGGAATCTGCAGCAGAACTCTCACTGACTTTAATTGGTGCAGGACTGCATGTTCAGTGACATCGGTAGTGTGAAGGTAATATTAGTAATAATAGCAGATGTGGAGAAGTTTTGCTGAAACATTATTGCTAGGGTCTTTGGAGTTAGCACAAATACAGTTAATGAAAAGGCAAGGCCATATCTGGTCTCTTGGTATATAGCAAAACTGTTCTAAGACTAATTAGAGACACATTGAGGCGGCACTGTTTGTCTGGTAATTTGATTTAATGAGTGCTGCAGATTTTGAAAAGCTATAATTTGTGCTCAGCCCTTAGGAAGTAAGGAGGAGCTGCAGGAACATGAATTCCCCAAGGCGGATGTGCAGCCTTCCTAGGTGTTTGACACATTACATTATAAGCCTCACCAGGAACAAATAATCATCATAAGTTATTAAGAGTCTCGCAGTTACTCTGTCAGGTTCTGAATTTGATTTAACTCTTGAGTGCTACGTGTTTGCAATAAATCACTTGGAATTTACGGTCAGGTAAAAATTGAAAGGTGGACTGTAAAGGTAGGTGTGATCCTTTCATTTCATCGAAGTACATTTCCCCTTGCCAAGCACTCACTGAGATTATGTTTTTTCTATATATAGAGCTGTTCATTATATTATCTATAGATTTTCACTACCTTTCTAGGTGATACAGTAAAGGCAAGTTTTGGAGGAAATACTTTATTTATGATTACATTCAAATAACCAGTTTCTAGGTCGCAGTTCTCAGATTCTAACTACAGCATATTAACTCTGGTACTATAAGTAAGTGCATTTCTGCGGGTAATCAAAGACATTCTTGTTATATCTTCAGTGATTCAGATGAATGAACTCATGACTTGTTCTCTTCAGAGTACAAAGCTGATACAATTTCCTGATGTTTTCAGGAAGGAGGCTCGTGAAATTGTTATCTAATGTAACTTTCCAAGTTTAAGAACCTCTGTTCCCAGGCAAACAAATATCCATCCACAGTGAAAAATAATCATATTATGTCAGAACTGAAGTAGTATTTTAGATCATTCATTGTGTTTGTATGAAGTAAATACAAAAACATCCTAGGCTTAAAGTTAGGCAGTAGGAGAAGATGACTCTTAAGTTATGGTAGGTTTAGGTCACATAGAGCTAATCCTCTTCCCAGTATACAGGGCTTGTATGAAACACCTTAGGAACCAACGAAATACTACTTAAAACAGAGGAAATGGAAGCAAACACCTAACACAGACAAATAGTATTTGCTTGCAGGTAAGTAGTTACCTTCCTTCTGTTGCCAACTTTCTTGGTTTTGTTTTGAGTCTTATAATATTTTTTACTTAGTTCTATAACCAAGTTTAAATTCTTCCACACTTAATTAATTGCATAAACTTAAAGAGAAATACTAAGGAAAGCTTCTAGCCTTTTCAGGTAGGAGAGACAAGCAAAATATATCTAACTGACCTCTGAGAGTGTAAACAGCATAAGGAGAATGATAAGGACTTTGTATTTTTGGTTGTGTGTGTGTGTGTGTGTGTGTGTGTGTGTGTGTGTTTCAAAGACTTTCTTGGCTTTCTGTGGCTCTGGTAATGAAATCTTAGCAAATGGAATTAGTATTCTTGCTGTATGAACAGGGAGGTTTTCACCAAAATGCCAGCCCCCTCCCAGTTTGTGCAAATTACAGTAGGAACGTGGATTCTTTTTCCTCCAAGCCATTGAGAATCACTTGTTACAAACTGCACTTAAAGCATTTCTAGTTTGTTGTTTCTTTTGCAATGTGATGCTCTTATTTCCATTGCCTTTCTAAGGCAATCTTCATTTTAATTCTTGGTCTCTAGTAGAGTCTTTCAATGTTGTCCCCAGGACACACAGGTCTACCCCTGCCCATTATTTTTCATACAGGCACTTGAGTGCTTTGAGGACCTGGACTTCATTCTCTCCATTTCTGTTATTAAGGAGTTAAACTACTCTGTGCGGTTTAGGAGATGAAGAGGTTTGAAAGAGTGAAGAATCTGTAAACCTGGTATCAGTTAGTTCTGCTCACTCAGGTTAATGATAGAATATATTTAAAGATATGTATAGTTTAGTCATCATAGTATCAGACATCTTGATACTGAAATAAAATTTTTCCACTTGAAAAGAGTAACATGTAGTAGCAGTCTTAGCATTTTATGCTTAGGAGTGGCATATTCTGTCAATATAATATTACATTACTAAGCCTTATTTTGACCAATGAGCAACTAAACCCAGCGTATGCGTGGGTGTTATATTAAGCCCATCTGATTCAGTTGATCCCATTATGCCTGGCTAATAAATACGCAAGTCTGCAGGTCTCTCGTTCATATGTGAGTGGCTTTATAGGCTCTGTTAATTTAGTGCTGTAAAAGAATAATTTACCCTAAGCCGTTTAGAAAGTATAAAAAACTCTTTCCTTGATATGGCTACAGTTATGTAGAGATAATGGTTTATTTCATTCTGATACATTTTGTTAATCAGCCATCTCTAATCCAGGTATTAAGTGTTGAACTAGACACAGGAACATAATTAGAACAAATAATTATACTTTTCATGGATTGGAGATAAGGCTTGTGAGAATGGGATTTGAGAGTTCATTCTTTAAGGATCTTAGGATGATCTTTTCAGGTTGCATGTTCAGAGGAAGAC
>JAUBOD010000162.1:311174-324613 GCA_032353885.1 Nothura maculosa
CTGCTGCAGCTGCTATCCTCTGCAAATCAAGATCATGAGAAATTTTGATGAATCATTTTAAATGTACTTCTATACATGTCAGTAAGGCCAGAATCCTCAAATTTTACGTTATAAAGAAAGAGCATGTCCAAGCTGAATTCTGTGTAACCAGGTCTGTAACCACACCATTCCTTTCAAAATTCATACTCTCTGTTCACAATGCATGTTCAAGTGTGTTCACAATCACTGTAGTTTCTTTTTATCTTGTCACAGTGATGCAGGCAAGATTTAGTCTTAGGAGAATTAGGCCTACTGGGAGAAAAGAAGAAGGAAGATAAGCAGTTGTGCAAGTAATTCTTGAGTTAGTAGTTAGTTAGTTGAGTTAGTTAGTTAGTTGAATTTCTAACCAAAAGCATAGAATTTCTATAGGAACAGGTAAGGCTTACCAATATCACTTTATAACCTGTATATTTAGGACCTGGGTCATGATGTTTGAGGTTTTTTGCAGTGAAAAGAAATAGATAAATGTGGCAAAACAATTCAATGGGAATTGAATTGTATGGGAAACAATTGCATAAGCTTTCTCCATGATACATGTGAATATGGATTTACTCCTCATCTTTGGTCTTTAAATGTGGAGAAATAGAGCTGAAAATGAATCATTTCATTAAAAAATCCCGTTAGAAAGACATCATGTCATAATGTTCTTAAGAAATAAAAATAGGCTCTCAGGTATTCAAGTTTATTTTCACCATGAATTTCACACACCATTCAAGGTATTTGTAGCCATCTTAGCAAGATTTTGTGATTATATATCACTTTATTACAATTATTTTTTCTTTAAAACACACACTTTCCCTGAAGTTTTGCTACTTGGGCATTTCTTGTCTTTGTGCAGTTTTTCTGCCCCAAAATGGAAATGTTCCTTCAGCATTCCAGCATTCTGCTTAACCTCAATCTCCAAAGTGCAAAAGGCAGTTCAGATATTTCCAACACAGCATTTTTATAATAGGAAAATATTGTTGCATCAGGAGGAGTATGCTTATAGTGGAACACAGTGCTTGTTTCAGTGTATTTACTGTTGGCATGTCCATTGCTATTTTCTCTTGCTCAGTTTGATAGTTAAGGTTTGTATCTCGTGAAGAGATAAAATCTTAGGGACACTGTGTAACCGAAGGACTAATGTTCCAGCACAGTTATGTATAAGTAGAGGGGAAAAAATGCATTGATTACTTAATTGATTAATTATATTTTAACACTGCTTTTCTGTAGAGTATCATATTTGAAACGTGTTCATGCCCTTTTCCACTGTACTATCAATTTAATGGAGCATAATTTTACAGCAGGGAACATTCTGAGAAATTTCTAATAATCAGGAAAAATGCCAGTGCCTTGATACTGGCTTATTGGTAAGACCCTGTCAGAAAAAAAAATATATGTTCATGTTTCTTTTACAGTTAAAGATTCCTTAACATTTCCCTGATTTGGGAAGCAGCACTGCGCTTGGTATTGCCTGTTTTATCTTGAAATTGTAGCTGGAGAATACTGTGATCCCCTTCAGCAGGACCCTGGCATCTTCCTGGACAGCGTCATCCTATACTGAGTAAATAAGATTTAAGCTGTAAATAGCATGTATCTTACCTCTTGGGTTTGCTTGTCCCCACACCTTTCCAGAGTCATAGGAATACAGCATAATACAGATTTCTGGTATGCTTTGTTAAAAAATCATAACTGTGTTTTTAGACTGGAAATAACCAGCTCGACCTCCATGCATCTGCCATCAGCCGTGCATCTGCATGCAGATGTGTTTAAGGAAAATGAAATTCTCTGAGTTCTGGCTGATGAAAGAGCTTCTGAAACTGCTGTCTAACGCAGGGGAGATAAACTGCCAGTCAGACTGTCAGTAAACCCATCAACATCATTTTGCTGCAGTGCAAGATTCACACTGAACTCCCCAACTCTGCTTGGAGTGAATGATGCTGTAGGACAGGGTCTGTGGATTTGTGTCAGGAGGAAGAAGGTCTGGGGAAAAGGTGTATAAATCTTTCCCCATGGAAACACAGCTGTTGTTATTTAATAAAAAGCACAGCTATGATATTAGAAAACAAATCAATTTTAATATATCAAACGTGCATGTTTTGACATTTACCAGTATTAAGTACAGAAGAAGGGACAGCTAAGTAATTACAGTAAAATAAGCAGTATGTAGGACTTGAGAATATGCACTTATTCCCTAAGTTACGTCTGTTTGACATTTTGCATTGTGGAATCTTTGTCTGTAAAAGGTTACCCACCTCCAGTTAATACTTGTAATTTGCTTTGTGCTTCCTACTGCTCTTGGTGCTTCTTGGGTAGACAGAGCAGAGCCTGTTATTGCAGGCAGGGGTTCCTTTCTTTGCAGAGTGCTGGTGTTTCTCCTTTCTAATTTTGCCTGCATACATTTCATTCAAGCACCATGTTTGTTCAACCTTATATCTGAAACAGCCCCACACATTCACTCGTTCTGCTTAGAGGAACATATCTTAAATCTGCTTTGTTTATTCAATATAGAGTAAGGGCAGAGAGTCCTGGTAATACCTGGCTTCAAAATGCGTATCCTGAAGCAATAGCTAGGCTGCAGACAGCATGAAGGATTTTCACTCTGACTTCAGGCATCTGCCTCCTCATAAATTCAGAAGGTCCTTGATGAACATGGGAAAAGGTTTAACTCCAAGCAGAAAGTCTGAACTCACAGTAACCCTGTGCTGTCCTGTGCAGGATGCCAAGCACCTAAACAATGTGTCGGTGTTAAACCAAAATTCAGATTTTGATTAAAGTGAGAGACGTTAACAGACATTACTGCAACTTGCAAGGCTGGGAGTTACCTAAACATCTTGTTCTATTTGAAAACAAATATTTTTTTTCTGATAGCTTTTTCAAACTTCCTCAAATCTTTGTTTCCAACCACATGTAAACAAACCAAAACAAACAGTGCACGTTTGCCTCCACCACATGCTCTCTACCACAATAAATAGCTTGTTTTAACTAGTGTTTCCCCCCACTATTCCTGACTTCTTTTGTACTTGTTGGAAAAAATAGCCTCAGCAGGTAAGATGGCGAGTCATCTCAAGTCCTGACAATATTTAAGTCATTTCCCAATAAGATTCTTATAACAAGGAGGAAGATTCTTAAAACAAGGAGGTGATGCATGGGCTGCTGGGCGGTTAGATAAACAGATCATCAGGCAAATATTTATGGTAAATATTTATGGTCTTGTGTTAGCAAGCCCAGCTCCTGCACAGGTGTATGCTCTTGCTGGGGGGATTCTCCTTTGGATGAGCTGCAGCCTTGGTGAAATAGAGGAACCCATATCGAGCTCCCATATCGAGCTTCCTCCTAGAAATTTATTTCAGTGGCTTTTCTGGGCATGATCCATTAAAGTGGTTATTCTCATGCTGTTCCTCTGACAGACCATGCTGAAATATGAGTGTCCAGTGAGGGATCTGCTTTGGAAGGAGAATTTTGAACGGCAAGTGAGCTGTCCGTGCAACCTGGCCTCAAAAACTGTGTTTGTTTCTGTTTAATTCCAGTTGTCTTTGCGAGAAGAACAGCAATTCTGGTTACGGCACCAGGGGAAATTAAACTGACAGAGCCAATTTGTCCTCATAAAATAAATAGAAGTAGCCTTTAGATTTGAAGTGTGTGATTTCTGAGACAGGAGAAGGAAGAACAATTAAGATTGCTCAACAGATTAAATTCCTTATAATTGCCGGTTATAAAATAGCCACTTAAACATGAGGCATCATCCAAGAAAACTATTTATTTTAGAAAGGTATTTGTTACGAGAAAGGATTTTGTCAGATTAGCTTCCTCGCCTGCTGCAAGCAGATATCTTGCTCTCCCTGCTGAATATTGGAATTGGCCCATGAGCAGAATCCAGCCGGATCACAGATGAACTGAGATATACACAGAGGACTCCTTCCTCTGCTCTCTCTATCCCTCACGCTGTGTTTGGGGCTTGTTTTCTAGCCATGCAGGGCAAGTGAAAATTGGAGCTAGGTGTGGTAGCTGGAAATGACACATGTGCCTTACTTCCCAGAAGTAAGCTTCCCAGATCTGTCTTATAGAAACAATCCTTAGAAATGTACAAGTCTTCATGTAAATGTTGGCCTGTGAGCCCTTCCACCAAGACAGGGAAGAAGGGAGAACTGAGAGTTTTTCTTGTTTTAAATGGAGAAAAGCCGAAAAAATAGCGAAATGACCGGAGAAGTGGAAGACTGCTGAACTAACACTGACAGATTGGTGCCGATGTGGAGAAAATGACTGTATTTCCCATAGTTTTGTCTTTTTAGTCTGGATTTCTTAGACCTTACATTATCTGAGCTGCATAAGCCACATTTAATTCTCTTCTGGCTTGATGAGATGGATTGGTAGAGCAAGTAAAAAGATGAGAAGGATGTCTTTCAAATGTGGCATGCCTAAGCTCCAGTTTTAGTTATGAAAGTAAGAGCCATCTGGCAGGCACTTTTCATTTTACAGCCCCAGTAGAATGTGGCTATGACAGAGATTAGTGGAGAAGATACAGTTAGAAGATAAACAGATAATCAGGCAACTTTGTAGTGATGCAAAAGAGAAAGATAACACATTGTCTTGTAAAACACATGACCTGAAAAGGTTGTTGATACAGAAAAAAAAAGAAGAAGAAAAAGAAAATAGTTCTGGTTGTTGTTTTCACCCAATATTGTACATTTTGAATTGAATGCTCAAATAATGCTGTCATGAACTCACAGAGTGTTTACTTCCTGAACTGCAAAGGGACCTGCAACAGGACTTACTTAGCTTACCTTCATCCCAATTATATTTTAAGAATTAACTCTTTACAACAGATTGTAACTGATTAGTGTCGTTCAAGTGCAGTTGTATCTCTCTTGTAAAAAGATGGATGAGAAACTGGTAAGAAGATAAGAAATGACACAGATGCCAGGGATATATGTCCTTGTATGGGCTTATCAGGGCTCTATAGATTTGGTGCTGCTTAATGAGGAGTTATAACATTGCAAATCTCTGTTTCTGCCAGATTTTGCTCTAGTTTACCTACCCATAAGCATAAACTACAACCAGTAGCTAAAACCCAAAATGTTTTTTCCCACAAATACTCTTAACATAGTTTATGCCTCACGGTGTATCTTAAAGATTCACCAGTGAGGATTGTTTTGAACTGGATGAATAGTACAAGTTTAGAAGGCGATTGCAGAGACCATGGTCTGGCATCATCTTGATCTGCTGGCCTCTTGTTTACTTGTTTCTTCTGGCTCTACATGCTTCATCCTGGCCTTGACAGAGGCAATTGTGCAACCACTTTTAGAGATCTTTTAGCCTTTCGCATAAGAAAGTTGTAGATCTTTTAGCCTTTCACATAGGAAAGTTTGAGATGACCACAAGAACTATATATGATCTGTCGTGCTATGGGACACTTTTGGCTACAGACATGAGCAACCTCAGATCTGCAGCCAAATAAGGTATTTTATTTTTCATGTACATTTATACAGCTGTAAAATTGATTATCCCTACCTTTAATATGGATTTGTGCTGCAAATTTCGAAGACCTAGATGCCTGAAACTAGTAAATCACTTTGAATTTTATTTTTATTATTATTACACCAGTGTGTAGCAACTCTATTCGTGGCTGATTTAACCTATCTATCTTCCATATTTAATTATTCTAAATAATATTTTTAGTAAGAGCATTGCAGTATAAATTGCTTCTACAAAAGGAGAACAGCACACTACCTCATCTTTGGTACAAGATTTAAGAAGATTTTTAAAAATATATATATAATTATACAGTATGGGATTAAGATATAAGTATACTCATTTTTTTTCCCCAGACACTTAGGCCAGCATCACTCTGTCCTGAGCTGATTTGTGCTCAGTCTCTCCAGAAGACAGCATTCACTGACTGCTCTGTGAATCTGTGGTACTTACAAACACAAAGACAGTTCGTGTTTGCGCTCCTGTCCCCTTTCAGTAAGAGATGGTTAGAGGCCCTGTGATTCTAGGACATACCAATACAGCCCAGAGATGCACAGCAGAGGCAGTTTAAAATACATATATGTAAAGAATCTTTGTACTTCTAGTAAAAAAGGTTCATTTAAAATTATTCTTGGACTATTCTGGGATAGACTTTTAGATTTTTTTTTCAATATCATTCAGACTTTTCAAGCTTATGTCCAAGCTTTTCACTTCATCAAACAGAACTAGCAACAATTCTTAAAAGAAACTTGTTTCTTGTAACTTTCTTTTAACAAGAAACGTCTTTCTCTTTCCCTCAAGTTCTCTTGGGGGATTCTAGGAAAAAAAATATCAAAAAGCAGCCTACTTAAAATTGACAGTAATGTTTGCTCTGAATTACTGAGAAAAAAAAAAGATCTGTTTTGCTTATTGAATTGGTTTTAAAAACAGCTATTGCAAAAGAAAGTTGAGTAGTATATATCTGCTGTCTTGGCTACTGAGCTTCACTACTATATGTATATGAGGGGTTATTATCAGTAATTTTTACAACATGCCAATATGTTAGGGAAATGTTGTTATTCCTGTTTTACAGAATTACAGAACTAAGTTGTAGGAGTAACAGCTAGGTATAGGGGTTATTTGTTTGTTTGCTTGCTTGCTTTTGAAGTGCTCCCAAAGCAGCTCCTGTTGATTTTAATGAAAACTGAGTATCTGCATGTCAAGCGGGCAGCTCTTGTGGAGTCTGTAGCAAACTAGTGACTTAAGTACTGTGTCCTGCATACCGAGACAGTGCTCCAGTTACATCACTGTCCTCCAGTGACCTCCAGAGCACACAGGCCTTTGAGCAGTCTGTGACAGGAACAGTATATAACATACATATCTTGTGACCTTCCACTCTTTCAGTGACCAAAGGTGGAGCATGGTTACTTTATGTCTTCGGGTGAGTATCAGAAAGTGACTGATAGTCATTTACCTAATGATAGGACATGCAGACCGAATTGGGTAGAGTTTTAACACGCCTTTTTTGCTCTGAGCGGATTTCCTCATCTCTGAGAAACATGTCACATCATAATTTTGCAGTGAATATATCAGTATGGAGCTGCTGAAGTTGGATTAAAACTGTAAAATTATATAGGGAATTCAGTTTCTCTGTGGGTTATTTATCTCTTTCTATAGAATTCTTGATAGAATGGAAAAAGAATGGAAAAACTGTTATTGTGTATTATGTTTTTAGTTCTTTGTCTAAACAGATGATATTTCTGCATGAGGTGTGGTATATGAAAGTACACAGTATTTCCTGTCATTCTAAGCTAACCAAGGACAGTTCTGTTTTTATCTTAGAACAAGCATTAGACATTTTTAATGAGAACAGGCTTTTCTTTCCTCCTATGAAAATATTATTTCCAATATGTTTTCTTAGAGTTATTCAGCAGATAATTTGAAACTTCTTACTGATTTTAAGAGTATAAAGCCTGGTCAGGTGTGGCTCATATACTGTGGTTTGGATAGGTGAGCAAGTGTAACTCAAGTGAACTACCTGCTTCTTCAGGAGTTCCCAAGGAAGAAATTCCCACTGCTCTTCTTTTTAATCATTGCTGGCATAGGATGTCTGCTCAACAAGCTTGTGCTTTTAGCTTTACCTATCAAGCATCCAGGAAACCTAATCCATGGATATCCAATATCACTAGCCTAAAGGCAGCAATAATGGACAAATACTGTGCTATAGAAATATTGTGTTTTCTGTCAGCCTCTAACTTCTTAATTGTCTCCATGTTCAGATACTTAAACTGTAGTTAACATATTTCCTGCAGATCTGGAGACTGTTGCCCTCTTCTGGGTCCCCTGAAAGCATAAGGTTACCAAAGTTGCCCTAAACATTTCAGTTAACATTTAAGCCTCTCCTGTGGAAAGGATATAGTTAATCCCATTCTTGTGTCTTAGTAGGTAAAAATTACTGCTTGGAGCTCATGTCTTGCACAGTGGTGGTTCTTGTAATTGCTCCCTTGCTCACACAAAGGCAGACAGACGCGTGCTGCATGGTCAGGTTGTCCCCCACATGTACATGTGCACTTAGAAATGAAAACTCCTGCTTGTTGAAATGTGTTCGAGTCCAATCTACATGGTATTTTTGCAGGGAGCACTGATGAGGTCGCTCTGGCACAGGTAAAATGAAGTCATGCACTTTTCTGGTAGCCCCAAGTGGCATTTTCTTTTTGAAACAGTCTCTTTGTGTGAATGGGCCGACAGAGTGGGCTGCCTCATTTTTTGAAACCAGCCCTCCCTCAGTGCATGACATCATGTAAGGAGCTGGTAAAGGAGCTTGACTTGACAAGCCAAAAAAAGTGAAGGCTTTTGTGGGAAAGGACACACTCTGACTCTGCTTCAGAGCTTACAGGAACACACACAGAGAGAGAGGGAAAGGGGTAAGCTAAGTTTTCTGACTTATGAACTTGTATCTTCATTAAGTCTTTATCATTTGAAAGAGGGAGAAATATTTTAAATATCAGTCATGTTTTCCTGTGATTGTTTTGGAATTCATATCTCTTGGGCTGGCCTGCCCACTCTAGGTAGTAGGCAGAGCTTAATTGAAATGTAAAACTTTCTTTTTACTTATGCATAATGCAGCAGAATATTGGTTAAAAATACTGTTATCTGTCCTCTGTATATGATAACCAAGAAAACCATCTACCTGTTCAGCATTCATATTTTTTAGACCTTACAAGCAACATCTTTTAGCTGAATTCTTTAATTTTTCTGGAAGAGTGTTTTAGTGTTTCCAACTAGTTCAATGTTCATCTTTGACACCATAAATCAAACTTGGATTTAATACTTTTAAGAATATCTGTTCAGCTTTGCCTTTAAATTGTTTAGTAGTGAGGTAAGTGTGGCACAGTGTTGTGAACAGTCACATTCAGCAGCAGTGACATTCTTAGTTTCTATGGCATTTAATGGACACTGTGACTTTTCATTCATACCTGTGTGCATGGACTGGGATAGCTTATTCTTTAGTTCCTGAGAAATGAAGAAGGATATTTTAGGAAAAAAAAAAGAGGAGGAGGAGAATATTTGAAAGCCAATCTGAAAGACAGCATAATTGTTTCTTCTTGTTTTCCTTTGGTCATCTTTTTTTTGTTTTTTTGTTTTTTTTTGTGTTTTTTTTTAAGTGTGCACGGACTTCATAGTGCCAGTCTCAATTTAATCACTTTGAAAATTGAAAACTCTAGTGGATTAATAAATAATGCAGTTTTGAGCTTTCTTGGATAAGCTAGTTTTGTCTGTTACCCTTCCCTTCTAAAGCAACTTGACCCAGAATGTGTCAAATTTCTGCTCGTACATAAATTTTAAGTGTTGCTTATTGTTTAATGGGGAGCCTTTTGATGACAGTTTTAAAATACTCCAACTAAATATTTCTGACCAAGCAAGCAGGCCTCATGAGAAGTACTGATGACACAAACTCCATATATAGCAGCTCATGTGACTCTAATGATCATTTCAGAATTAAAAGAATGAATTAATCTCTCTCTATTTTTCTCTAAAAAAAGAAAAAAAAAAACTCAGTTTAGGAACTGCAGAATTAGTCTTCAGATTGAGCTGCTTTAGCTGGAGTAGAGTCAGCTCAGTTCACAGTATTTTTTCCCCAACATTATCGTAATTCTGCACTTTGCTGAAAGAGCAAGTGATGAATGTCTTAATCAAATAATATCCTAATGTAGTCCAGATGTGCTTTAGGTCATTTAATCAGTAGGTTTTCAACAGGAAAAGAAGGAATAATGAGTCTTTGGTTGAAAGGGGGAGGGAGTGCAGGCGCAGGGAGACAGGAAGCAGTAGGTGCTGAAAGGGAACGTCTTAGGATTTTTCAAGTCATTTTTCCAAATAAGATATTAAAAAAAAGAAAAAAAAACAAATTTTGCTTCCACTGAAATATTTTTCTGCAGGAGATGGTAAGATGACTGTAACAAATAGTTTGTGTTATGAACAAAGCTTAGATGAAGCTGCTAACTGCTCACAAAGCTTGACTCACATGGTAGGTCACTTATAAAGCCTAGGGACAGCAATGGCATGTGGAGAATTTACCAACATCCTCCTTACAAGAAACTGTGGACTTCTTCTGGCCTCATATTAATACAACTGTTCTCTAGAACTTCTATGTTTTCTTTTCTGTTAAATATTACTTATTTGCTAGCCATTTTTTTTAATGTTCTGTTAAACTCAACTGATTGCATTGGCTACGATTGACTGATTTAACATGATAACAGCTTTCATTTTGTGGGTGTATGTTTTTGAATGGCTGTTTTTGTGCGTGTGCGATCCAGAATGTGAAATTATGTGCATGCCCTGAAAGAAAGGGCTCTACGGATTGCATTCCATGAGAGTTAAAAGGTTTCTGCTCTTTGGTAAAATCTGTAGCTTGTAGCCCAAATGCTTCTTTCACTGTTGCCTGTTTCTAGAAAAGGGCACTGGAGTGAAAGCTTTTTTGTGTAGTGGTGTTTTCCTGAGGAGCTCCCAAGTGTGAGGACCCACTGGAAAATGTAGTTCAAGAGAAGTGGAATTCCAAGCTCTTTTTGGAATTAGGGATCTCCTTCCACAGCTACTAACTGAAGCTATGACTTATCAACAAGATATTTTCATGTTTTCCAATTTAAAAGATTTTTTAGTTAAACCTCTTTCTTAATCTCTTAGTTCTCTTTTATTAACATAATCTGATTTTGTCAACACTGGGAGGTGATAGCCTAAATTACACCTAGGACAGAGATGGCCATTTCTAGGCTGCTGCTTGTACTGAGGACTCATTATAGGGTAACTTTAGCTATCTTTCATTTTCTAAATAACTATTATCTTCAACTCCTGGGGAGAAGAAAATCCACGGGGTGCCCAAGCATGCTTGGTGGTTCAGCTGTGATAGTCTCCCAAGACTCAAAACCTGCATAAGATAAATGCTGTCCTACTCTTCATCTCCCAGGCAGACTAGGCTGCCAACCAATGCGACACCAGTTGCTTTGAAATGCCTTTACCAGTGAGATTTTGCTGGGTCTAGTCTTCCTTGGTGGATGAGAACAGCCATAACAAGTCCTACTGATAAACTTAAATCACTAATATTTTTTTCTAAACATTTTTCAAGTTTCAAAGATAAATACACAATGAGCCTTTCCCCACACACATATTTGTGAATAAGATTTGTTGCTTTGTCATGCTTTATGTTGTCATTTCTTACTGTCAAACTGTAGCAGTTGTTGAACTATCCAGCCCTTAAGAAGCGCAGCAAGTATAATTAAGCTTTAGGAAACAGTCAGCAAAAGGCAGTGTGATTTTCAGCAGGTCAGGTTTATGAAATCGAAAAGTGAACAAAAGTGAAAAATGCATCTATCTTTAGCATCATTTATGATTGTTCGTAAGTAAACAATAACTTCGGTTAAAACATTACATTCCTTGTATATTGTCCTTGAAAGTGAGCAGTAAAAGGGCTTCAACACAGATATATGAGCGTTTGCACATCATCTTTCAGATAACGGAGTTTGGGCAATTTATGAAAGATTTACAGAACTGCATCTGCTGCTGAAAGTTTTATCATCAGAAGACTTAAATTTTATACTCATATGTGTCAGCCTCCCTGCAAATGTACTACACGTTTATCTCTGTTCCTCCAATTTATTAAAACAGTTTGCTCACCAACCATCAGATCTACTAGGAGAAAAAGAAAACTATTGTGCACGCTTTTGTGTCCTGCCTCTGCCTAAGCTAAATTCCTTCCCAAGGGCTCTGAGCTTCCTGGATCTCTGAGTTTCCCATGCACCAAAATGATTAACAAACTAGTATTTTTCTCAAGATTTTGTGTCTAAGGGAGGGTTATACCTTCATTCTTTGGATAGAATGGGAAGTCCCTGATTCAAAAGATTAAAGAATTTTGGAAATCCCATTGTTTCATTGTTCCTTGTGCATGAGACCATAAAGGTCACCCTTTCCTTGCATTGACATTGTCTTTATGTGTTAGAAGAGTTTAGAAAGCATGGCTTAGCTTAGCATCCCTTCCACTCCCTGCTGAGTTGACATCATGCTTTAGCAGAGTACTAGTTCTATCTTTGACTTAAGTTACATTTATTTGAGTTGCAGAATTGTGTGAAACAGTGATTTTCCATTCATACATGTCCTACTCAAATCAATATCTATATTGGGCTTACTATTAAGTTGCGTATCTTTATACTCTTGTTCAGTTGATATTTCTTATTCTTCACTTAACATCAAACTGATGACCGAACATAAAAGGAATATTCCTAAAAACAGAGCTCTGAACTCAGATCAACTAACGCTGACTAGGCAGAGTCTGTCCAAATATATGGCTCTATCTAAGTGGCAAATATAACAGCTCATGGCAGAAGATCTCATCTGTGACTTCCAATTATGGAGAGGAAATTCTCCTTCTGTTCATTAAAAATTGTATTATGTCTTACATTCCCTGCTCCATAGTGGACAAACTTCTGAGTTACACTGCCCGTGGCATAGTACTGTATAGCATTCTTCATTTCCTCCAGCAAACCATTATACTTCCTTTGGTAACAATATACTTCAGGAGAACCTCCTTACTGCTATAAGCCACTTCGTACCACATGCACTGTAAATGAAATATGCTAGCTCTTGGAAAATTTCATTCGTAGTTGAACAAAGATTTTAGAGGCAAAACACTGAAAAGTAAGGCTTCAGAATAACATGTAGTAAAGAGCTAGAAAGTAATAACCAGTCAACAACATTTTTGTCAATTAATATGCTATTATTTTTGTGCTGGTTTATTTCCCATGCCTTCAGACGGCACACTTCAGACACTGTGGTTTTTCTGTTCTGGACCAGAATGAGTGAAGCAATTGAAGAGATAATATTCATCTGTGTTCTACTTTTGAGATATAAATCAATTTGGAAATGAAGGGATGACCAGCATTGAAATTTTTAACTGATGAAAGTGATGAAAGTAGATTAAAAAATGTTCTTCTGTATGAAAAGCATTCTTACGCTGCTTTTATTACTGTAATTCAACTGAACTTTCAGGATGACCTATGATACAAGAAGTGAGCAGTGCAGAGAACAAAATGGTCCTTTGAATACAGGTTCTTGTATGTGCAGTCATGTTATCACCATTTTACAGATCTCTTCTGTACCAGAAGCTTCCATTTCTGGAGAGTTTGTGAAGTGCTGACAGAGCTCTACAGGACCTCCAGTTGTCTGGTCTGCTAGAAAATGGGGGTGGTGGAATGTGGCATTATGAAACAGTGGAGAAGTTTTTGAATGAAAGTTTAATCAGAGCATCAGAGCTTCCTGCAATTTCAGATTGCATCTTGTATATATATACCAACTATATGACAATCATAACAATCAAATGTCTTGTATGAACCTTTCCTCCCTCCCTCTCCTTCCTTCCTTCCTTCCTTCCTTCCTTCCTTCCTTCCTTCCTTCCTTCCTTCCTTCCTTCCTTCCTTCCTTCC